>APFE030156993.1:155894-168633 GCA_000404065.3 Pinus taeda
GTTAGAAAACACCGAGTCATATCCATAATATGCTAAGTCATACTCATAACAACTAGTTCCTAATATCATGAGTCAATCCCCAACAAACTTTATTAGAAAAATTTAATTATTTCTAGATAATACCATTTTAATAACTAAAATAATAATATAATATTTGATATTAATATTCGATTTATGATATCAAAAAGAAATAAATATTTATTTATTACTTAACAACTAGTTTCTAACTAAATTTAATATTATCAATTTATAATACCAAAATAAAATATTTATTTATTACATAACAACTAATCTCTAACTAATTCAA
This sequence comes from Pinus taeda, assembly GCA_000404065.3. Taxonomy (NCBI): domain Eukaryota; kingdom Viridiplantae; phylum Streptophyta; class Pinopsida; order Pinales; family Pinaceae; genus Pinus; species Pinus taeda. Next base: position 156,202 of record APFE030156993.1, read on the forward strand.
AAAATTACCTAATGGCTAATTTCCAACGACTAACTCTGAGTAGTGATGCATCCTTGCTATTTATTCCCTCAAATCTATTGATTTCTCACCTTGTCTTGAAGATGAACCACATTAGTTTGTTTGAAACGTCGACCAAATCCTAACAATCTGATTAATCCGAAAGACTTATTTGATATATGTCTATATGTTATACATACATCACGTTGATTTGATGATCTTGCAGACAAGGTATCCTCCCTGAATTATGATATGGTACATTGATTTATGGGTATTTAGTTTAGCTAGCATAGTATGTCTCGCAGGAAAGAGATCAGATGGATAACAAGGTGGTAGACTACATATAATCTCCCTATGCATCATATCAGAAGCATGGTGTGGGGCACTCTTCTGACTTGGCAAACACATTGAGAAGCATGAAGGAAGAAATATTAAGGAGTTGCAAAGCAGACAATGACAAAATCATGCAGGCACAAAAGAAACAAACAGGGGTGAATGCGATATTACTTCAAAGTTTGTTAGATTTGTAGTGACATGGACCACTTCCGATCAACCATGGATTGGAGGAAAAAACTAATGGGGCATATGGAAGCAAGTCTCCTAGTAGACACAGGTCAAATAGATCAGACTCGATTAGAGATGGAAGGGTGTTGCACACTCCAGATAGGAGAGGCGATAGGCACATATATTACTCTAGTTTTGGTTCTGACAGGCATCATGATTGTCGTCGTCATCATCCTTACAAGAGAAGTGATAAGGGATACTTGTTGGATGAGTTTAAGAAATAAAAGCCACCTACCTTTGATGGAGAAATGAAGAAATCACAAGATGTAGAGGCTCGGTTGCTTGATTGAAGAAATTCTTTTGATTGCATGATTATTCCAAAAACATGAAAGCAAAGATAGCCACTTTCAGTCTCAAAGGTAAAGCGAATATTTGGTGCGAAGACGTGAAGAATGTCAAAGATATACATGAGGATGATTTGACTTGGCATAAGTCAAAAGTCTCTTCAAGAAGAAGTAATTGTCTGAGAGGTACTATGATGATAGGGCTAAGGAGTTTTATGAGTTGCGGATGGGTTTTATGACAGATGAGGAATACTAGTAGGTTTCTGGAGCTGTTGAGATATGTGCCTTACCTCAGAGAGGAAAAGCTTAAGGTTCAAAGATTCATCAATGGATTTCCAGTTTCATATAGAGATCAGATTGAGTTTGATGAGCCTATATCGTTGGAGGAGGCCATCCAAAAGTTGAAGCATTGTTATGAGTAGTCAAAGTGCAAAGTTGAGCCTAAACGTGACTTGAAAAGAAATGACAAAGCTAAAGGAAAATGGCCACCAAAGAGAGGAATACCTCAAGATGCAAGTGAAAAAGAAATGCAGTTCCTTACAAGAGATTCAATACAACTGAGAAGGGATGTGGAGAGTAGCAGACTAGAGGTGGTGGTAGGGAACCATTGCAATGTTGGATATTTGGTAAGGATCATCGTAAGAGGGATTGTCCGCAGCATCATAGTGGTGGTAGAACCTAGATCTATAGTGCTCGGGATGCATACATAGTTGGTGATGTTGGGCATAGAATTCCTCGGATTTATGTCGCTGTGGACAACAGGCAGGTGGATCATCAGGCATCGATCATTGAGATGGATAGTAATCTTTTTGATCAAGTTGTTTCTATTTTGATTGATCCTGGATCTAACTATAGTTATATTAATCATGACCTAGTGGATAAATGTGGTTTGAGAAAAGAAGTGCATGCAGAATCTTGGTTGGTACAGTTGGCTACCGATACAAAGAAGTGAGTTCATCATTGGGTGAGAGATTGTGCATTTGAGTTGAATGGTATGCCTACATCAACACATTTGAATGTATTTGCATTAGGATCGTATAATATGCTTTTGCGCATGGATTGGCTATACCTTCACGGAACCAAAGTGGATTGCTTCGACTAGGCCATTCAGTGTGTGGATGATAGTGGGGAAAAAGGACTTTGAAGGGAAATAAGAAGCCTACATCAGTGAGGATGGTTACCACTATGCAAGCTAAGCATATTTGCAGAAAAGGTTGTGTGATGTTTGTAGTACACATAAGGGTAAGGATGTTGAGGATGTCGATATGTTGAGCAGGTACCTAATTTTGTAGCAGATTCAGGAGTTTCCACTTCACAATCTGGTATATGTTAGGATCCGCCTCACTCTTGGAGAATCCAAGTCCAGTGAAATAACTGTCTATCCGTGTGTACCAAGCACGAGGTGCTTGTTTCAACCCATACAACACTCTCTTGAGCCTGCACACATGCGACTTGCTGCTGAAGATCTCGAAACCTTCGGGCTACTCTATGTACACCTCCTCCTCAATGACTCCATTGAGGAATGCAGCCTTCACATCCATCTGATGAATGTGCCAATCCATCTGCGCTGAGAGAGCAAGAATCGTTCGTATGGAAGAATACCTTGCGACAAGTGCAAAGGTCTCCTCATAATCGATCCCCTCTATCTATGAGAAGCCTTGGGAAAAAAATATTGCCTTGTACTTCTCCACACTCCCGTCAGCAGCCTGCTTCACTTTGTAGATCTATCTCGAACCCACCACTGACTTCCCCTTCGGTCTTGGGACAATCTCCCATGCACTGTTTCTGACAATTGAATCATACTCTTCCACCATGGCATCTACCCATGCGGGATCCTCCACAACTTCCTAGAAAGAGGATGGCTCAGTCACGACACATTTTCTCACAAGGGCCATGTATCCAATGTACTGATCAGGTGATTGTCTCTGTCTGTGCTCTGCTGTAGGTGGTCCTACAACCTTCTTTGCATCTCGAGCCAGTCCCTTAGCTTCTGTAGTGTGCTTTCGCCCTCTGATGGTTGGTGCTGCATGAGTGGTCTCTTCCACTCCATGAACTTCATCTTATGGCTGATCCACGTCCTAAAGCTCATCCTTAGGAACTAATAGCTCCTCATTTGCATGCAAGTGTGGCTCCCTCTTAAGCGAACACTTCATGGTTTTCTCCTCTTGAAATTTGATATCCCATCGCACAATAGTCTTGCGACTGTTTGGCAAATACACATGATAGTTGTGGGGCGTATCAGTGTACCCCACAAATATCCCACCCTCTGCAATCGGCTCCAGCTTCTTCCTGGCATCCTTCATCACATGCATGTAAACATGAGAACCAAAAATCCTCAAATGGGAAATATCAGGCCTCTTATCAGAATAAGCCTCCTTGGGTGTACTCATGCCAAGTATCTTGTGAGGACAATGGTTCTGCAAATATACTGCAGTATTGCATGCCTCCACCCACAAGTGAAGGGGTAGGCCCTGATCATGCAACATCGCCCATGCAACACCCACGATCGTTCTGTTCTTCCGCTCAGCAACCCCCTTCTGCTGTGGGTTATGGGGAGCTATGAGCTTTCTTTGAATCCCTTCTGCGCTGCAGAAGTCCTTGAACTCGCTAGAGATGAATTCACCACCATTGTCGCTCCTAAGAGCCTTCACATTCTTCCCAGATTCCTTCTCGACCAGTGCTTTGAACTCACAAAACTTTGAGTATGTCTCACTCTTCTTCTGCATGAATAATATCCAACACTTTCGAGAGAAATCATCAACAAAGATCACATAGTACCTGTGCTTTGTTGTCGAAGCTACTGAGAAAGGTCCACACACGTCTGTGCGAATTATCTCAAGGATCGTCGTGGCGCGACTATCCTTCTCGTGAAAGGTGGCTTTCAAAAATTTTCCCAAGGTACACCCCTTGCACTGATCTGACTCCGCAAGAGTGCCTTTAGGAAGCCCAGTAGAAATCTACTGCAGTATCTTCAAAGCTCCATGGTGAAGGTGGCCCAATCTTCGGTGCCACAACTTGCCATCATCCGGCTCACCACTCCTTTTTCCTTTAATGCCATTGCTGCGCAGCCATCTACATGCAATTGATAAAGGTTATTGACTCGAACCCCTATCTTTCAGGTTTCTCCAGTTGTCTTACTGTGCAGGAAAGCCTTTCCCTCACTGAAAACAACATCATATCCCTTGTCGTCTAACATCGCCACAGAGATAAGATTCTTCTTCAATCCTGGAACATGCATCGCTTCCTTTAATACGAAGGGTTTACCAGACTCCCTCTCAAAGGAAATGGTACCGATACCGGTCGCACTGTATCTACCATCATCGCCCATCTCGATGTGCACTCCAAGATCTTTCTCATTCAGATGATCAGAGAACAAATCTCTATCTCCCGTCATGTGAAAAGACGCACCACTGTCCAAAACCACACTGATCCCATCACACTTGAAACCAAGCATGCGATCAATGAAAAATCAAGCTCAAACTGAGAAGCTAAGGCCTCTCCCCCTGCAGATCCAGCAGCTTTCTTATTTTTCTTCTTCTGCGGACAATTTGTGGCATAGTGTCCGTGCTGGTGACAGTGAAAGCACTTCACCTTGGACATGTCCTGCTTCTTGCCTTTCGCACCGGAATGAGAAGCTTTCTTGTTCTTCCCCTTCTTTGCTTTGGTAGCAAAAGCGCAATTTTCTTCATCATATGCCTTTGATGAAGATCCATCCTTGGTATTCCGCCTAATCTCCTCTTGCACAAGATTCGACCAAAGTCTCTCCCATCCTGGCAATTTCTCCCAACCATTGACAGAGTCTTGATAGGAATGCCAAATCTCTGGAAGACCAAGGAGAGCCAAGCTCACCAAGTCCTCATCATCGACAGTCACCCCCACACTTCCCATCTCATCCCGGCATTGGGTGAACTTCGTGAGATACTTGGGCATACTGCGCCTTTCTCACACTTTATGTTTCTGAGTTTATCCTTGAGCACCAACTTCCTTTGGTCGCTCTTGCTTTGGAATAGATCTGTCAACGCTTTCCACATCAAGTATGGAGAAGCCTTTCCATGGAGGTTGGACACAATGTGATCCCTCACGCCCTCCAACAAAATCCTTCGACACTTTGTTGTCTTCTTTTGCCAATCCCCGACTTGAGCAGCATTAGTAGGTTTTGGGACATCCGCATCTATGAACTCCTCCAACCCATTATCATCTAACACCACCTCCACCCTGTCCTTCCATGCAATATAGTTCGAGCTGCCCTCAAGGGCATACTCCAATTGCAATCCATTGAAAGACATTTCAACTTTGACACCAAGAAAACACTGCTGCAAATTCGAATTCCACTAGCTCAAAACTCAACCGCTTCTTATCTAAAATTCATGAGAACAAAGTATTTCTCGTACAGAGATCGATTGTATGGGAATTCACCGGATATCTCACCTTCCAAAAGAAGGATGAATCCAGAGGCTACCTGGCCCGATTACAGACTCTGCCTGAAGAAATAAAATGTAAACACTTTCTGAATAATAGATCCGATGATAAACTATGCTCTAATACCATGTAGAAATTTTGAATAATATGACACTTATTCACAGAGATTATCTTGATTATACACTATTTGTGGAATCATGCATAATACATAACCTCCTCTACATTGATCATCAATTTAGCAGCATTCAGAAACATAAACATGCACACATAGAAGCATCAATCACACATATCAACACAGTATATCACTGGGGAAAGAATCTCGCTAAAAACCCCAAACTATTTGTATATTATATTGATTGAGATCATGTAACAGAACATAGTACAATACTCCTCGCAAGTACTCAGTACTATCTCCACCTGTTACACACAATATAGCTCAGATCTGAATCAATCACTAGCTCAAATCTCCTCTGCTGCTTGCCTACCTCCACTGCGCAATCCTGCATAGAGAATGGATGAGAATGGCTGAGCCATTCACGTGTTTCCCTTGTGTAACACTACACAATCCTCATTGGCATTACTCAATCCATGCATGTGCAAATCACATGCACAACTATAGTCACAACTGACAGCTGTCTTGCCCTTTCGCTCATCTCTAACACTTGTCTCCACTGAACTGTCCATGCACTGAGTTAACTGATGTATTCTTCAGTTGCTTTATGAGTTAATAATTAAAGAATTAATTAATAACTAATTCACACCACTCAACATTAGTCTGATTTCCAGTTAGACTAACTACAACTAGTTCAACTAAGTCAAACTGAACACAACTCCATCAACTCCTGATCCAACTCCACAAAACTCAATCACTGAAGTCCTAACTGAAGTCCTCCATGCAATAGTTCAAGTTAACCCATTAGAACCACATATTTCCTTCTAGCATTTGCATGTGCCACATCCGTAGCTCGAACTGAAGTGCTTTAAGAGAATAAGATAATGTTTAGAGTCCAAATATTATTAAGGGCTAATAATATTCGACTGTTCTATTTTTAGCCTGGCAGTCTAAAAATAGACTCTGACCATATGTCTAAAAATAGAGGTCCATCTATTTTTACCAACTTGACCAATCATCCACAAATAGCATCCTGCAACTCATAGACCATGATCCATATGTCTAAAAATAGAATTTGCGCCAAAAATAGACTGCGGGCCCACTTAGTGAAGATGACTTCTCTCCACTAAGCTCCATCATCTTGTTGCAATCTCAACAAATCCTTCGCGCATAATATCCCATTCACCTGTACAATGGCAGAGGTCTGTCTCCAAGTACCAGTTCATCTGAATGACATTCAAAGTGTGATAGAAGAAGTGCACCCATTCAGGTTGGGGCTTCATTCCATAGGCCTTAGCCCATTTGGCCAAGTGTGTGCGTAGATCATCCTTGTCATCATACTTATCTACCATTCGTACCTTTGGCTTCACAAAGCATGTTCTCATCATCCTCCTACAGGTGTTCTAATCATCAAAACTACCCTTGTGTGTACCCCACCATCTCGCGGGCATAGCGCACAATGCCCAGTCCAAAGTCTGGAAGCATTGCTTCTCTCGTACTTCCCTCTCAAATGCATCCAAAAAAAAATCCTACATCACTCAAGCCATCGTAAGTGGGTAGATTTCTTACCTCTGACGACACACAACATAGCGACTAGGTCATCATGTTACAGCGCAGCGTGGTTACTTCATGTAGCTGATTCTTCCAGCGCTCTAATTCTTCTTTTGAGTTTGAGGTGCAGGAACTCTCACGATCCCATGTAATTCGGTCGTCTGTTGTCGGATTCACCCAATCTTGGTCTCGCATTTTTATTTTATATATGCAGTCCAAGTCGTCATCACTTTCGTAATCATGGACTAGTTCAGTATAGCGTGATCCTTCAACAGGATCTAGGGGTACTATTATGTGAAGTGATTTCTTTTCAAATATCATCTTTCACTTCTTTAGGTTGATTACCTCGTTCATGTCAGTAGCCCAATCAATGCCAAGGAGCGTAGGGTAGGGGTTGTTGTCATCCACAATTTCTATTACTTCAAAATCAGCCAATGCGCCATGCGCCTTCAATATCGACAATTACTCCTTGCAGTCGTCCCATGGGGATGATCTTTTGTTGATTTTCCATCCTTAACCGAATCGGAGACCACTGTAGCGCAGGTCTCCCCATCCGTTCCCAAGTCTTATTCGACATAACGTTCACGTCTAACCCTAGATCCAGAATAACCTAATCCATTTCATATTCTCATATTTGTGCGGTCAGTCTCATCTCACATCCTGTCCTTGCTTTATGCTTACCAATCTTCTGTACCATGTGTGGTTCACCAGGAGAATTTCCGGCGCATCTATTTATAAGTTCCTGTAACCCCTTCACAGTGTTGCTATCGCGTAGCAGCTTTATGCAGGTCTCTAGAAAGGTCGTAAGCATAGAAGGGTCCATTTCCTAAACAGGATTATCACGACTCCCTGAGGTAGAGGCCTCAACGAAGCTCTTTTTTTCTTCCATGAACGTTTCACGTGTGTGCTCCAAATCAAATTCAACCTCCTTCTCCAGAGCTTTGCGAACCCATGCGCTGTCTTCAGACTGTTTTCCCTTATCTTCGCCCATTGTAATTCGACTTCGAAGCACTATATTCACATTTGGATCCTCCTTGCGAGGCTCATACCTCATCATCTACAGGTTTTGAGTCATTTGTGGTGGTAGCACCCCTTTGTCGTGTATCCTTGCTATCAGTGTAGGACAGTCGTTTGTCTCATGGTCAAACTGAGTACAATATTTGCACAATGGACACGTGGGGTCAGTGCATTCACGGGCATAGTGTCCTGGTCCTCTGCAATTGTAATAGATTAGTTGTTCCCAACCTCTACCAGATCCTTCCCTGCCTCGACCTCGTCCACACCTCTAAAAACCGGTCCGCGCCATCTCAGCACTCTAGTCAGGAGACCGCGTTTCTGCCTATACTCTATAGGCGGGTGTTCTGTCCATCATCAATTCATAACTTAAATAGTTGTGCTCATCATGCCCTACTGACCTACAGAAGTTGCAAAATAGTTGTTGTGGTGTTTGTACAAACTTTTGTATCAAATGACAGTGATCAGTCATATTTTTCCCTACTACCTGACATATAGCGCACCACAATGCAAGCCCCACGCTCGATCCTGCTTGGGCTTCTGCCCATAAAGGCATCAGTCCTCCTCCTGCAATATAGTTCGCAAAGACTGAGCAATGGTCTTTTTCATGCCCCTGACCTTTACATTTCAGGCATCATATCTCTTTGCACGCCTTTGGTCAAACTATTATGTCCTGCTTCAAACTTTGCATTTTGAGGCAAAGATTTTGCAACTGCACATGGATATGCTGAACCCCCAAATTCAGATATTGCATCGGTGTTTCATGCAATATTATGGCAATCTCCAAGGCCTCTTCCTAAGTCGTAATCTTCGGTTGTGATAGTGCAATCCTGAGGTGAGGCAGGAGCGAAGCCACAAACCATTCACGGTGATATCCATTTGTTATGTTCATATTAGCTTCACTGATTTTACACTTCAATCTCTAATCCAATTCCCAAGGTGTCTCACCTAGTTTCATCACAATTTCCTTGAACTCCACAATCGACTGCGCCTCGAATTTAGGCCTACTGAACTCTTTATTTAGCGCAGTCTGGATCTTTGCCAACCCGGCGTTTGGGTTATCATTAGAGTACTTGATGTACCAAGTTAGCACATGATATTGTAAAGCACTAACCAATGTTTCCTTCTTCATGTGATCGTTTGTGATGCCCTGAGCTTCCCATACAACTTTTATGACGAACCATAATTGGTCCGAGTCCTCATTTCCCAAGCCCTTAAACAAAGGTGGCTTCACTGAATTCACCATGTTGAACTGCGGTGGAGGTGGTGGTGGTGTGGGCAAAGTCGCAAGGGCTGGTGGTGGTGTGGGCGAAGTCACAGGGGGCGATGGTGGTGAAGGTGGAGGTGGTGTGGGTGGAGGTGGTAGTTGTGGGAACCCTCATTTTATCAATGAAATGCACTTCACGGAGCAGCTTGCGCTACTCCCTCTTCATCACTCAAAGGAGGTGAAATAAATGGGCTATATTCGGGACCTTTCTTTCTTCATTTTTGTAAGTCTTTCCATTTCACGTAGTTCCAAACATCAAGGTAGCTGCATAACCCGTTTTTCACACAATAACATCTTAATCCAAGTATTTGAAGACTTCAAGTACTTATCTCACAGACATTTGAGAAAGCGCCACTCCGCCTCACTGTAACTAGCTAAGGTATCAACCGCGAATTCAGCCACAAATCCTCCTATGATATGACCGAGCCAATGATCAACAACGCGGACGATCTTATCCTCAAAGGCTTCCAGTCTCTGTACCAGCTTCGGGGTCCAGACAATAGGACCGTCAAGCCTCCACCTTCCTTGGCTATTTTCTAGCTTTGTGATCCATTTGTATAACTCAACTAGAAAGGAACATAAAAAGATCTCGTGGATTTTTGTATACAAGTACCTGTCCAGCCACTTCCTTTGTCAGTTGTGGATTTATGTTCTCCTGCGCCGCGAATTCGTAGATCTTCCTATCCAACCAATCTTCGACCTCTTTCTTAGTTGGATTCCAATGATACAACATCACACATCTCCTATGTAGATTCCAATTCCAACAACGAAACCATTTGTTGGCTTCGTGGAGCCTGACCTAGGTTTAGCGTTAGTTAGCCAAACAAATCCCTACACTACTGGCCCTTTCGGAATCAGCCCACGGAGTGCGGACCGAAGTCTCACCTGAAGCAGTATGGGGGGAATGTTGGAACCAAGTTTTTGCACCCTGAGATGGTCGTGATGTTGGTTTATACCCTCAGCCCCTACTTTTGCACAGGTCGCTAAGCCTTAGGGCTTTGTCAGTCTACCCTTTATTCTGCCCTTCAGTACCTCTGCAAAGGTGTATGATTGATCTTTGCACAACCCTAACCTGTAGTCCAAGTACCTTTGCGCAACTCTGACAGCATATTGCATAGGTTCCAAAGTTATCTTAAGTGTTTTACTTATCTTATTAATCAATCACAATTAGTGTCGCGTAAACTGATATCCTTACTTGTGTTCTAATACAATCACATACATTCGCGCATCACATGAACATTGTAAATTAAACCCAAAACACAATATAATCAGATGCATTAACAAGAACTAAATACAGAGAATTTTCATAATACTTCTTTTTATTGATATCTTCCAGTTTAATATAGACTCTATCCACCCTGTGCACATAGCTGCAGGGGTCCACGCACTCAACTACGAACTTCCACCTTAGCCTCTGTGCACTTAGCTGCAGATCCTCTGCCTACATTAAGACTCGAAACACTTAGACTATATACCAAGAATCCAATTCTTAATTCCTCACTTAATTACTTACTTAGCTTCTTTTTATATAATCCCATGGTCGGCGGACCATGGGTGGATCTTTACAGCCAACTTTACACTTTACAAAATAAGGGCAGACAACCCTTTATGAATATTGACACCTTCGCGCTCCGCGACCACAAAATGCGGAGACTTTACAACTTTATTACAAAATTGTCCCAAAACATGGGCTTTTAGCCCCAAAACTGTCATTGGGGGAACTCGTTCCCAACAACCAGACTTCACAAAAACCTTTATTGTGGAATGTGATGCCTCAAGAAATGGAATTGGTGTTGTTTTATGCAATAAGAAAGACCCATTGCTTTCGAAAGTTGTCCAATCAAAGGAAAGTATTTACACAAAGCTATTTATGAGAAGGAAATGCTGGCAATACTACATGCACTTAAGAAATGGTGACCCTCCCTAATGGAAAGACACTTCAAGGTAAAAACAGATCATGATAGTCTTAAAAACTTTATAGAACAAAGATTATCTTTAGAAGAGCAGCAAAAAAGGGTCACAAAGATGTTGGGTTATGAATTTGAAATCATCTACAAAAAAGGGAAGCAAAATGTTGTGGCAGATGCACTCTCAAGAAAGGATGAGGATGTGGAAGAATTTCTTTGCGCCAATTATATCATCCAACCAGATTGGATAAACGAAGCAAGGGATGAATGGAAGAATGACGAAGAAGTGTGGACACTAATTTAAAAGTTACAACAAAGTCCCAGTACATCTGATACATTTAGCTGGAAAGAGGATTCATTATGGTATAAAGATCAACTATACCTATGTAAGAATTCCCAACTCAAACAAAATATTCTTAGGGAATTGCATGCCTATCCTTTAGGAGGGCACTCAGGATTTCTAAAAACTTACCTCAGGGTTAAAAAGGAATTTTTTTGGGATGGCCATAAATCAGATATTCAAAAGTTTGTGGTGGAATGTTTGGTTTGCCAACAAAATAAAGTTGAAACAATTAAGACCCCAGGTCTATTACAACATTTATCCATTCCAAGCTAACGTTGGGAGGAGGTTTCAATGGATTTTATCACAGGGTTACCCAAGTCTGAGGGAAAGAATGTCATCATGGTGGTAGTTGACAGACTTACCAAGTATGCACACTTTTGTGCATTATCACATCCATTTAAAGCCAATACCGTTTCTATTGCATTTATGGAAACAATTAAAAATCTACATGGAAACCCAAAGATTATTGTAAGTGACAGAGATCCCATTTTCACTGGAAATTTTTGGACAGAATTATTTTCTTGCCTCGGTACTCAGTTAGCTCATAGCTCATCTTATCATCCTCAATCTGATGGACAAACTAAGATAGTAAACAAATGTTTGGAAGGATATCTTCGTTGCTTTGTATCTGATAAACAGACACAATGGGTCAAATGGTTGCCTCTCGCTGAATGGTGGTATAACACTTCCTTCCATACAGCAACAAAATGACCCCATTTATGGCACTTTATGGGTATCAACCACCATCCATCACATCATATTTAAGAGAAAATTCTAAGGTTCAGGCAGTGGAACATCACATCGAACATCAACAACAAGTCCTCAAACTCTTAAAGGATAACCTCGTGTTGGCACAAAATAGAATGAAACAAACAGGCAGATCAACATCGCAGTGAAAGAAGTTTTGATGTAGGTGATTGGGTATTCCTACGGCTACAACCATATAAGCAGATGTCCATCAAGCAAGTTAAGAA
>APFE030156993.1:168987-204345 GCA_000404065.3 Pinus taeda
TCGAGTGCACCCAGTTTTCCATGTTTCATGTTTAAAGAAGGTTATAGGTGACAATCTCCCAGTTCAAACAATATTGCTAGAACTTGATGAGGAAGGAAAAATTATATTGGAACCGGAAGCAGTCACAAAAACAAGAACTCGATAGCTACAAAATCGATCAATTTCGAAGTATCTCATCAAGTGGAAGAAATTATCCGCTGAAGCTTCCACATGGGAGGATGAGAATTTTATACAGAAGCACCCAAAACTACTCAAGAATTGAGGACAACACTTTTTTGAAGGAGATGGGCATGTTAGGTCCCTATAATACTAGTGATTACCCCATTACTATTGTAGTTGTATCCCTTATTAGTATTGTTGTGCCCCTATTGTCCCCATATTGTTATTACTGTGTCCCATAGAATCCTCTGATTGTTATTTTTGTGCCATTATATTATTATGGTTAGGTTAGCTAGGTTATATTGTGACTCCTTAGACTACTATATAAAGAAAGGAGGTTTTGTCATTTGAATCATCAAAGAATCATTCATTTATGTAGTGTAAAGGAGGTTTCCCCCTCGAAGAGGCTGAATTCTAAGGCGTTGATCTATATTTTCTATCTTTTTGTGAACTGGTTTCATAACACAGAGGAAAAAGGAGGAGGAAAAACTATGGATGGCACAGTTTGTAGAGAAAAAAGAAATGAAGCAGCAATGACCAAGGCATAGGAGGCGCGGGATGCTACGAAGGTAGCAACAGAACAGTAACAGGCAGCTGAGAAGGAGCGGGAAGGCCACAAGTCACCCTTGCATGAATAGGAGCCTGAAATAGAGGAAGGTGGCGCGGACCCACGTACAACGTCCACACAGGTGAAGCGGCAACGCCCGAGAGAGCAGGTGGGGCCGCGGAAGAAGTCAAAAGCATCCAAGACTTCTCTCGACCCAATCACTCTCACTAAGGGGGATCTACATGATATAGGGGAGACAGTGCGCGATGTCACCGCGAAGGTCCTCCAGCAACTTGCGGAGGAAAATTAGATGGTGTTGGGGGACCCCCAGGCATAGATACAGGAGTTGCAAGTGTGCGCTCCTCAGGCTGGTACTCTATCGACCAGCCTCGTAATAGGAACGACCACAACTGAGGAAATGTTGTGCACCCGCATAACCAACACGATAGTGCTACCTGAAGGGGCACTGGTTATAGAAAACGAGGCCAACAGGCCAATGGTTAGTGCGCTGAAGGGAATTGGAATAAACATGGTTGCCCTCCTGCGGGTGGAGCTCTATATTCTGCGGGATGGAGTGACTGCAAAACTGCGGGCTAGGGAGAATCACACACTCTAGGTGATGAGCGAGCAATAAATTAATATGGAACAACTGAGCCTGCAGGGCGATGAGGTTGTCACACAGAACAAGAAGCTAGTGCAGGTGGTCAAGGACGCTTGCTAGATGGTCCCTGAGTTGGCCATCCGAGTAAAGGCACCAACAGAGGCACACATCCGGAGATTAGCAATAGGGGTACACGAGGCAAAAGGAGAGATGGCTAAGGTCCAGCTAGAGTTGAACCTACAGATAGCTAAGCTGAAATTGAAGGTGCAACCTTCAACTTCGCCAACAGTGAAAGAGAAGCGCACCAATGCCATTACAGTAGGAATAACAGAGGTCATCAGTGTAGTGAAGGACTCCAACAAACTTTTTGAAGGATCGTAGGTTCTCACCACTCTGTAGGAGGACCCAAACATACAGTGCCTGGAAACAGAGGCGTGCGAGCTGTAGCAACAGTATGATGACATAAAAGGGACCGTGCAGACGGTGGCCCTTACACAGACGCTCGCATGGATGCAATAGGCAAAAGCGCTCAAGGAACAGGTAGATGTTGCGCAACATAAGGAAGCCGTGTTGAAGGTACACATACAACCATGGATCGATGAGGTGTTCGTCATTACAACCTCGATTGAAGCCAAGCTTGCGCAGATGCAAGGAACACAGGAACAGGTGCAGGGTAGCAGTTCAACTACAACAGTCTCTAAACACTGCATCCAGGGAGTGCAACAGGCAGTTGCTTAGTGCGCTGCTGATCTTACAGCGGTCTCCGCACTGTCACAGTGACTCGAGGGCAAGTCACGATGTTTGTGTTAGGGGCCTGTTGGGTGCGGGATCCCCCAAGGGAAGTTTTGGGGCTTAAAGCCCAGATTTTGGTCAAAAGATGTAAATCCGATGTAAAGATTTCGCATTTTGTGGGCATGGAGCGCGAAGTTGTAAATGAATCATAGGGTTGTCCACCCTTTATTTTCTAATGTAATGTTGACTTTAGATATCTACCCATGGTCCGCAGACCATGGGATTGTATAAATAGAGCGAGACTCTAAGTTGTAAATCAGTTAAGAAAATAAGGAGAATGATGATGGAATAGAAGGATAGCGGAAGATATAAGTGTTGAGTCAAGTCTTTGGGTCGTAGAGTAGGAGAAGGCTCTGCAACTGAGTGTGAAAAGGCCTAGTAGTCTGCAGTTGAGTGCACAAACCCCTATAGCTGAGTGCGCAGGGCAGGTTGAGTCTGTAACTATTGAAGTATTAATAAAGAGAATTTTTATACCATTCATGTGTATTCATTTACTGTTTTCTGCATTAAATGTATTGGGTATAAATTACATTTTCACTGTTTATATGGTGCGCGAACTTATGATTATGTTGATTAAGTAAATGTGAGATAAGTATCTGTTTACACAAAGATAACTAACAATTGCAAGAAGATAAGTAAGATACGTGGTGTAACTTGGGGAAATAGCGCAGATTGCTGCCATAGCAGCGCGAAAGCATCTCAGCCCCTTGTTAGGGCTGCGAAGGTGGTTATAATAGATCGTGAAGGTCTCACAGGTCAGGACAGTGCGCGAAGTGACCTGTGTGAAGGTATTCACAGTTGGATTAAATCGAACCCTCAGACATCTCTAGGGTGTGGAAACTTGGTTCCAACATCCCCCCATATTGATTCGGGTGAGACTTTAGTCCGTGCTTCGTGGGATGATGCCGGAAGGGTCAGTAGTGTAGGTATTTGTTTGCCTAATTAACTCCGAACCTAGGTCAGGCCCCCTCAAGCCAACAATGTGCATGTTCATTGATAATCTCTCACTTTTGGCTGCATTTGTACTTCTATTTTGGTTAGTTTTTCAAACTATCGCTTTTGCGCATCTTCATTTTCGGGAGTGTCATTTTCATGTTTTTTATTGTCTCTTTTGCTTACTTTCACTTTGATTAGTGTTTTTCTCATGTTATTGTCGCTTTTTCATGTGTCACTGTCACCTTCGTTCGCGTATTGAAAGTGTCATTCACACTTTTCTTTCCATATCACATGTGTCAAATTCTAGCATGGGAAGTGTCACTCATTGCGTAAAGTGGAGTTTAGATTTGTCTAAAAGGGAAACCTTTGTGATAATGAGTTTTTATTATCATGTAAACGTGTATTACAGTCGTTCCCAAATTTTTAAGCATTGTCACACAAGTGTTGTCACTATCGTCGCAAAGTGTGTGTTTAGTGTCACACTTGGTCGGAGTCATCACAAAGTTGTTGTATTGAGGAAGGTATGTTGTTCATATGTTATGAGTGTTCCTTGTCGTATCTTTAAGTGATCTAAGTGTGTGATCATGCTCATAGTCACTCTTTTACTCATCTTTAGCTCACTTGTCCAACACTTAGTCCAACTGGGAAAACTCCTCGACCAGGCCACTCAGCCTCATTCTCCCCAGCTTGAATTGTGCATTGCGCAATCTCAGCCCTCAAGAATCACCCTTTTCCCTTGGCACTGTGCATTGTGCAGTCTCTTCCTTCTATAACCATGCACTGTGCAATCTCAATGCTCAAGACCTACCCCTGATCTCCAGAACTGCACAATATTCTCCCTAGCTCAGCCTGAATTATGCATTGAGTAGTCTTAGTCCTCAAGCCTTAGCCTTGGGCTACTGAACTATTCAATTGAGCAATCACTTGGTATCCTTGTATCACAGAAATATGTAGTAGGAAACAATCAAGGCTAGATCGTCCAACCTGAGCCATTGAATCCCTCAACTATGTAGTCCCTCTGCCCAGGCCTCCGTGAATTGCACATTACGTAGTCTTAAGGCTCAAGGCTCCCAACTAATTCCTTGGGTCCCTCAACTGTGCAATGCCTGGGCCTTTGTCCTTCCAGAACTACACAGTGAGAATCTTTAAGCCCAAGCCACAACCTTGAACTCTTAAGCCCCTCAACTATGTAATCTCTTAAATTTGGAAATATTGAACTACACATTAAATTGTTGGGTTATGTTATATTCTTTCCATGACTACCCCACGTGCAAGCGAGTGGGAGCTTCCCTTGTATGTTGCGTTGAGCGATCATGGGGGGGCGGTTTCCCCCCTTGTCGGGGGGTAAGTATGGGGGCGATAGCCCCCTTGCATGGGGTTTAGGGCAACGCCACGGGAAATTTCTTTTTGGACCCTATATTAGGTAGGAAGGTCTACCTATGGTTTTGTGATCCGGGGGAAAATCTTAGTGTATATCTATTTTATGTTTATGCTCTCGCCATTTTTTTTTTTTTGCTTTTTTGAATTCCTATGCAGGTAATTTCTATATAGGGTTAAAACCTACATGAATAGTCTCAAGCCTTAGTCCCAGACATTGGCATCTGGAACTGCACAATCCCTTAGCCAGTCACTCAAACAGTCACCAATTCCAGCCCTAACAGGCGAGTTCATGAAATATGTTAGGTTAGGGGTTTTCAAACTGATGTTAGCTTGCCATGAATGGTTTTCATTTGCATGTAACCTATATTATCATGATAAGATGATGATGGAGGAAAATGAGAAGGGGACCATTCTAGAAGACACAAATGAAGCTAAAGGGATAAGATGATCATCCGACGAGAAGACAAAGGAGCACCATATTACAATAGAAGATCAAATATTATGACCACATGAAGGCTCCATCCAATTCACAACCCTTTGGAAGGTGGATATGAAGAACACAACATATCTTTGATGAAGATGAAGCATTGCACATCTCTTATTGAAGAAAAAGAAGCAGGGAAGAGTGGCTTGGCATTGCCATGTCATCAGTGTCATGTCATGTCATGAGTCATCATGTGCCACATCATTTATGGATTATGTAAATCCTATATTGGAAAATGTAATGTAAATTCAAAGTCCAAGAGTCATCCAGTAATGTGAAAAGTCATGTGGGAGTCGAAAGGTCATAGAGAAGTCAAACAGTCATGATGGTAGCCCAAGATTCACATGGGAGGTGAATGATCACCCCATTTGTTATATATACCCTCTCGTTTTACATGCAAAGGAATTTTCACCTTGGATCCTCCTACGAGAAATTGGAGATTAAGATAATTTTTTTGGAGGAGTAAGTGACTTCTCTAATGCTCCACTATTGGGGCTAGTGGTTTTCGTTGTCTTGATGTATCTTGGAAATTTTACTTAATTCAGAAGCTCGTTGGGCCAACACACTTTCATGCATATGTCGTGAATATTGTAAGATTTTTCTTTGAATGTTTGTGATATATGTTGTTTCTCATCTGTACTAAGGAAATTGAACTATTTTATGTGGCTTTGGTTCTTATATTTTTAAAAGTGTGTTGTATTTTCTTTAACAAGCATTGCTTCCTTGTGAGCTATTTCGGTGGTTGATCAACGATTCATTCCTATGTATGTGTTCATGTGCCTTTTTTAGATTAGTACTATTACTTGTCTTTAAGGAGCCCACTTTTCTCTCCCCTTTCAGTAGTTTAAGGACCTTGATATTTTCTACAATTGAGCAGTTCAAAAGGAATACTCACTCATTGATCCGAAGATACATGTGTATTACTCTCTTATGCTGAACTTTGTAGCCAAGGAAAATCGACAACAATACATGACAGTTGGCCCAATACTCCGGATGGGGCTCCTATTCAAAATGGTGTGAGGTCTAATTGGGACTTCACATCAGGGAGACCCCTTGGTTAATGGATTTCCATCACTGGCAACAATGGCACTAGAAAGAGGACCAAATGAAAAACTATGCTTGTGGAGTCTATTTTGAACCTCTTATTTGAAATGGATCATCCTTAAGTCATACTCCGAGGGTATTTTTCTAACATGTCCCCCGGTGAATTTTCAATCCCTGATGAGTCTCTCCATGGCTTGTGTCAACTCAAGTTTGATGGCGAGGGTGATTCATCCTTTGTCAAGCGTGCATCTCTTTTCCTTAAGTTCTGTGAATACTATGAAATTGATTGTGAAGATGTGGCTTGTATTGTTTTCTGCCTTACCCTTGAAGGTCGAGTTAGTTGATAGTGTCACATTCTACCACCTACTCCCATTCATTATCTTAACCATATCGTCAAGGAGATTCATTTAGCATTTGATAGGTATGATAACTGAGATGTTTATAAGAGAATAAACCAACTTAGAATGAATCCCGATGAATCATTTGAGGATTTATCTAATCGATTCCTTCACCTTTGTTATGAATTTCCTAAAGAATATATGGATTAGTATTTCTTGAAAAAAAAATTGGGTGTTTGATTCATATCTCTTTGCATGGTGAATCTAAAACTCCTGATGTTCCTTCTTCCCCACCTCTTGAAAACCAAGAGACACCCCTAATTTTAGAGGAGGAACCCACTATTCCTTTTGTTCCTTGTCCTCCTTCTTTTCCAGTTCCAATGTGGGTGCCTCCTTGTGATGATAATAAAGTTGGGAAATCTTCTCATCAAATTTCTAATCCATCCTCTCATCCTCCTTCCACTTTTCATGAATCAGATCCCATGTAGGAAATCTCGCAATGTCTCAAGAATCCTACGGTGAAGACTAGTCCTTTCATTCCTCAAGAGGACATTAGCACTCTTAACCACAATCTTGAATCTAGTTCCACTGAATTTTTTATTTCTGAAAAGATCATTCGTTATCCTCTATCATATACATGCAATCACTCTTTGTATTATGATCTGCTTGATCAATATGATCCACCAACTAGGTATTTACACTCTTTTGATTGCGATCAGGTACAAGATAGTCATATTTTGCAAGTAGAAGAGCAGGAAGGTGAAAAATCTTTTAATATTTTTTCTCTCTTTTAAAGTCCTCCGTGTCAAGATGACACTCTTACATTCTTGGATGATTTTCAATCTTCTAATATCGGTAGTGAATCAAATGAAATCAATTTGTTCAAATTCGTAGTATTGGGAAATAATCATTCTGATGATGATGATTCTGTTGATGTACGCGATACTGAATGCCCAAGTGTGCCAACCAATTTTTTGGTTCTTTTAGAAGATGTTGATTTGATAGAATTAGATCTAGAATCTGATCCAACCGAAGAAAATGTTCTCATCAAAACTTACTCTTCATATTATTATCCCTTATTCTCTATTGTTTATGATGTATCTACATGCGATGAAGATATTCCACGCTCTTCAAGTTCTTCATCAGATGAGTTCACTTCTCAATTGACACAAGGTAGTGAGGGTGTCCATGATAAAAGAGAAAATAATCATATCATTGAGTATCCTTTCCATCTCATCTCTTGTTTTGCATGAAGACAACTCTTCAAATAATTTTTCTCATCAAATTTATCTTATTCATACATCTCTAGATTTGTGATCAAAAGAATATTTTGACTTGATTAATCTGGTTTTCGTAGTTGTAAAATTTGATCTATTTAGTGACATAAATGGTTTCCATACAGGTAATATTGATCTCATTGAAATCAATAAAAGCAATTATCCCATTACCATGCATGAATTGTTTAATCTTTAAAATGTGATTTTACAACCCTTGAAATATATGAGACGTGCCAGGGAGATGAGACACTTCAACTTCTGTTGATGGTTATGTCAGGATCTCAAAACACTGGTAAGATCCCTGAACTGAGTCAGGTTTGGTTTTCCTCGTAAAAAAATTCTTTTTGCATGGTTTCACTCAATGTAAATTCCTTCTTGAAATATGTTTATCATTGTGGATATAATCTTTCGAACTTTCAAGATTTGATTTCTGATGAGATTTAAGTTTGTATTTTAGTTGATTCATCTCCATGCAAAACTCTTTCTCTTAACTCAAGTTTGGAAAATGGTGCTCTCACAAAAGTATGGAACTGTGGATTTGATCATTCTAAAGATTATCTTTGGTAGGAGTTATACTTGTCACATTCTTTTGAAAAAAATCAACTCCTAATCCTTCTTGTGAATATTCTGATTCTAATATTTTTCTTCATCGCACATGAAATCCTCTTGAGCACTAGTGAATGCATGGATTATCTGAGGAATCAAATTCTTCTTCACTCATTTTACCTTGATTGGTTTCATGTGTTTTCTATACTGGCATTCCTCTTTGCTTCTTTTGGTGATTACAATGCTAGTGCAATATATAACTAGCTACGAGAAAATGGTTTGTTACACTCATCACATGAGGAAGATGATTCTATTATGCATAGAATTTGCGAAACTTTTCAAATTTATTTATCCTTATTAATTCAAGCTGGGAATTTGATGCTTTAATCAACCTATTTGATCATGAGTCTGTCTTTGATGACTATGATTAAATTTACTATTTTTCCATTAGCACATCCAATGGCAGTTGTTTTACATCCTTTGATATTTATGGTTTAACATCTCACTATTTGTGTACTTGTCAAGTAGTTGAGGCACTTCCGCACTAGTTGATGGTTATGGAAAATCCTCATCGTCTTGACATGCCTGCTGAATATGATCAAATCTATTTTCCCTCGCAATATTCTCATCCTATCAGGTGCCTCTAATTAAAGATTCATCTTTTCAAAGATTCTGGGGTTTTCAAGAGGATTGTCATGAATTTTACGATCCAAATGCTGAATGGTTGGAGCAATCTTACCTGGAAGGATATGTTGCAAATAACAAGTTTCTATCTTTTCGCGTGCTTTCTAAGGAGTTCGATGTAGTTGAAGACACATTCACAAGAGGCTTCTGAGGTTTGTTGAATGATGGTTTTCATCGAAAAGGTAAGAATGTCAACTGGATAGAAGTAATGGTTATAGCCTATCTTTCTGTTGATATGAAAGACCTTCAAATTACTGCGTAGGTTATTCAAGTTTTTTTTCTATTATGTTTCACATTGCTTTATGTTAGTTTTAATGAACCATATATTTGTGTATGCAGGTTGGGAGCAACTATAGTGTCGACATTGGAAATTTCACACACGTGGCCCCGACTTTTTAGATAGTTAGGTTAGGAGTAGGTATAGTTTCATATTAGTTTCCTTACACAGGCATCCAACACTCCCTTTATGTACTTCTTCGTTTTCTTTCTAACTTTCATCTTGCATCCTCTTTTCGGTTAGCCTCCATTTGTTTTGTTCTTCTGAATTTGGTTTTCTTTTTTGTGTGTTCCTTCTTTCATGTTTTATTGAATAAGACTTTGCATGAAGGATGCCACGTTGGCTCGAAAACAATGTGGCAAAATAAGAAAGGGGCTCTGTGACACTACAACATTTGGCTTACCTTTATCCTTTCTTCTCTGTCTTGGTTACATCTTTTGGTTGATGGTGTTCTGATAGAAAATATGATCCTTGCATAAGGAAAGCTTTGTGTCGAACCATGATATCCATGTCTATTCTGGAAACCTTATGCCTTCACTAAGTTATTTATGTTTTTGTGTTTTCACTCTTATCCAATTTAATAGAAGAGGAAAAGGGAAAAAACCTAAATGAGAAAACCTAAATCATAGGTATTTATATGCTTCTGTGAAGGAAAAAAATCTCATGCTCTCAATAAGTTGAGATCCCTCTTCTACCCATGAAATGAATAAGTGCCTACGCACATTCCTATATAAATATATAAATAAAGGTGAAAGAAGAGAAAGGATTCCTGCGTAGAGAGGTGAAGAAATAAACTCCACTAGGGTGTTGTTTAGGCTCGTTGGAAGCGGATCACATCGGGGTACTATCTAGTCCTACTAGTAGTATAGCAACACTAGAGATGAAAAAATATAGTCAAAAAATCTAAAGTTAGCGAACTATACTACCCTTTCCTAATTCGAAACATTGCAATATCGTTGATATTATGTTTGTGTTCAACCGAGAAAGGATTGAGGGGAATATGTTTATTCACAGGTTAAGTTGGGAAGCCAGGGTAATTTGAATGATGAATCAATACTTCCTAAGGAACTATACCTTTCATAAATAATTTACCGAGGTAGAGAAGCTAGAGTTCTACCAGTGTATCGTCGAGTATTGTCACTGCGACAATACCCTCCAATTTTTTTCCTACAATTGAATTTTGGAGCCTACTATGAATCTTGTGATCGATCTTTCCATGGTCACTCCTTGTTCGGTGATGTTTTGTTAATATTTTGTGCCCCCCTTCTGGATTGCAAGTGTTTAAATTACATTCTCACACATGCTCAATCCATCATGAATTCATGAGTGCGTTCTTTTCATGCAAGCTTTAACAGGCCTAGTGTATTCCTTCAAGATAGTTTCTACGCTATGCTCAACCCATGTCTATAGTTAATGTGCATGTTCATTGAATATCTCACTTTCGGTTGTGTTTGTACTTCTATTTTGGTGAGTTTTTCAAACTGTCTCTTTTGCACATCTTCGCTTTTGCGAGTATCATTTTCATGTTTTCGACTGTAGATTTTTCTTGCTTTCAATTTAATAGCATCTTTCTCATTTTATCTTCACTCTGGCATGTGTCGTTGTCACCTTCATTCGCATATTTCAAATGTCATTCGAAATTTTCTTTCCATATCACATGTGTCATCTTCTGGCATGGGAAGTGTCACTCATCACATAAAGTGGAGTTTCAGTTTGTCTCAAAGAGTAATCTTTGTGATAATGAGTTTTCCTTGTCATGTAAACATGTATTTCATTCATTCCAAAATTTTTAAGCATTTTTGAACACGTGTCGTCATTATCATCGCAAAGTGTACCTTTAGTGTCACACTTGGTCAAATTCGTGGCAAAGTTGTTGCATTAAGAAAGGTATGTTGTTAATATTTTCTGAGTTTTCCTTGTCATATTTCCAAGTGATCTTAGTGTGTGATCATGCTCAGAGTCTCTATTTTACTCATGTTCTTCTCACTGATCCAACCCTTAGTCCAATTGGGAAAAATCCCCAACTAGGCCACTCAACCCTAATTTGCTAGCCTAAACTGTGCATTATGCAATCTCATTGCTCAAGCAACACCCTTGTCCCTTGCCACTATGAAATGTCTAGTCTATGCCTTCCAGAATTGTGCATTGCGCAATATCAATGCTCAATCCCAGCCCTGAGCTCTAGAACTACACAATATTTCTCCCCATTTCATCCTGAACTGCGCATTACGTAGTCTTAGTCCTCAAGCCTTAGCCTTGGGCTCTTGAAATTCTCAATTGCACAATCACTTGGTATCCTTGCCTCCTACAACTGTGTAGTAGGCAAAATCAAGGCTCAAGCCTCTATCTTGAGCCCTTGATTCCCTCAACTACGCAATCCCTCTGCCCAGGTATCCCTCAACTATGTATTGTGTAGTATCAAGGCTCAAGCCTCCCGACTGTGCCCTTGAGTCCCTGAATTATGCAATTCCTTGATCTCTGTCCTTCCAGAACTACAAAGTTGGTATCTTCAAGCCTCAATCATTGAGCTCTTAAGCCCCTCAACTATGTAATATCTTTGTAGATTTTAACCCCGTACATAAATTACCTTCATACGAATTCTAAAAAATAGAAAATATAATGGCGAAAGCATAAAACATAAAATATATATTCACATATATTTTCCCCTAGATCCAAAAACCGAGACTACCAAATTGATTTTTCATTATATTCCTTTCAATGTTATAATACATATATATACATGTCGAAGCATCCATAAATCCCAATCCATTAACCTTGGATTAGAACATAACTATAGTTCCCTTGGCTAGATCTACAAAATACCATGGACATAAAACCATCATGCCCAAAACCATGTGTGAAATCCATGAACAAAATCATTGGTAGGTCCGCCCACCTAATATAGGGTCTAAAAAAAATTCCCAGACTGTCGCCGCTCTGCATACCCCTTGACAGGGGGGTAGTCACCCCCCCTATGACCACTCGTCAACACCCCGCGCAACATACAGGGGGGTCTACCCCCCACCCACACACCCCCCCCCCCCCTTCCACGGGGCCGCAGGAGAGCTTAGTTATTGATCCAGCCTTGCAACACCCATTGTTTCTCTACACCAAGAGAACTTCTCAATTCTCATAGAATTTATCAATGCATTTGTAGTATTCTTCAAAGTGTCCACCTTTACCATCATCACCTTTTTTTCCTCAACCATATCCCTCACAAAGTGACACTGAACATCAATGTGCTTTGTCTTTGAATGATAAGCAGGGTTCTTTGCCAAGAAAATTGCACTTTCACTATCACATTCTACCCTTATAGCTTGATGTACTAACCCCATAATTGAACACATTCTCTACAACGAAATTGCTTCCTTGTTTGCATGAGTGGCTGCCATGTATTTTGCCTCTATAGTTGAAAGAGCCACTATAGACTGTCTCTTACTCATCCAACTGAATGCACCTCCAAATAGGTTAAACACATACCCACTTGTAGATCTTCTTTGATCTAGATCTCCAACCTAGACTACATCAACAAAGCCATGGATGTCCTAAACTTTGTACAATCTCGGTCTTCCTTAGTAGAATAAACCATAACACTAGTGCCAGGAAAATACCTAAAAACTTGTTTCACTATTGTCCAATGCTCCTTCCCTGGTTTTGACATAAACCTTCTCAATACTCCCACTATATGTACAATGTATGGTCTAGTACAGGCCATTTCATACACCAGGTTATCAACTGCACTTGTATATGGAACACAGGACATGTCCTCTTCCTCTTCTTGTGACTTGGGACATTGTTCAACAAATAACTTTACACCTATAGGAATAGGAACCTTCACCGGTTTACTATCCTGCATATTAAACCTCTATAGTAATGTCTCATCATACTTCCTCATGTTTAACCAGAGCTTCCCCTTTTCCCAATCTCGTTTAATTTCCATGCCAAAATATAGTTTACAGCACCAAGATATTTCATGTCGAATTTGAAGGACAATTGGGTCTTCAAATACTAGATAATTTATTTTTCATTTCCAACTAGCAACATATCATCCACATATAAGACCAAATAAATAAGATGGTCACCAATTAATTTAAAATACACACAGTGATCTACTTTGCTTCTGGTGAAGCTAAGTCCCCATGTAATGTATCAAATTTCTAATACCACATACTTGGTGACCGTTTTAACCCATATAGAGACTTTTTAAACTTGTATACGAGTTCTTTCTTGCCCTTTACCGCAAAGCCTTTACGATGCTTCATGTAGATCTCTTCTTCTAGATCCCATGAATAAATGATGTCTTCACATCCATCTTCTCTACCTCAAAATAAAAAGCAACAAAAACATATAAAAGTAATCTAATAGAAGCTAACTTGGCAACATGAGAAAAAGTATCACCAAAATCAATTCCTGACACCTGGGAATAAACTTTTGCTACTAAGCGAGCTTTGTATTTATCCACCTTTCCTTCTGCATTCATCTTCTTCTTGAACACCCATTTGCTGCCAATGGGTTTCCTTCCAGCTAGCAACTCCACGAAATCCCAAGCCTCATTTTTGTCCAAAGATGCCATTTCATCAACCATGGTCTCTTTCCAGAGTTTTCCATCCTCTGAATCTACAGCTTCCCTCATAGTTATGGGATCATCATCAGTAAAAGATAAAGAAAAATTTGAACAGAAATCAAATGGAGTATACCTTTCTATTTGCCTTCTTTCTCAAATTGATATTCTCACAGTGGGAGTTTGTGGCTCTTCATATTCTGATTCCTCTTCTACTATAAAGTTTGATTATTCCTCCTTTAGCTCAAACTCTATCTTCTCAGGTTCCTTTGGTAGGAATTCATGTTTAACAACCTTCCTTATTTCTGGGTTCCAAATCTCATAACCTTTTAAACCATCCTTATACCCAATAAAGATGCACTTTTTAGATTTACTATCCAATTTTGTTTATTTCTCCATTTGAACATGTACATATGAATCACATCCAAATACCCTCAAGTGTGAAAGAGAAGGTTTCTTACTAGTCTGTACCTCTTGTGGAGTCTTATCCTCCAATGTTGATGGAGGTGATTTGTTGACCAGGTAACATGTAGTGTCCACCGCCTCTGCCAAGAATTCCTGTCCTAATCTGGCACCACTGAGCATGATTCTTACCCTTTCCATCAATGTCTTCTTCATTCTTTCTACAACTCCATTTTTCTTAGGTGTGTATGGAGTAGTCTTTTGTCATGCTATACCACACTCCTTACATAACTCTTCAAATTACTTCTTGTAAAACTCTCCATTGTTATCTTTCCTTAACACCTTTATGTTCTTCTCTGTTTGTTTTTCCACTAGAGCCTTAAATTCTTTAAACCTGTCTTCCTGAGGAAATATATCGATGTATTCCTTGAGAAATCATCTATAAATGATACATAGTACACAAAATTTCCCATTGATGGAACCAACACAGGTCCAAACACATCACTGTGCACAAGCTATAATATCTATTTCTCCCACTTAGCACCAGAGGGGAAACTTACCCGATTCTCCTTCCCATACACAATTTTCACAGAAATCAAAATCCAGAGAGAAATTAGATATACCTTTTACCATACCATTACCATGAAGTATTTGAAGGACCTTCTCTGCAATATGTCCAAACTTTTGATGCCATATCATGGTATTTTCTCCAGATACCACTAGATTTTCTGCTCCACTTTCAGGAACCACGGAACTCTTGCACCCATCAATAATAGTGCCACCTTGAAGCTTGTATAGAGTTCCAATCCAAACACCCCTTATCAATACCAGTACTCCCCAAACCATCTTGCAAGTATATTTCTCGAACACTATTTTTACAAATGCATCATCCAACTTGCTTATAGAAATCAGATTTCTGGCCAATGCTGGAATATGTAGAACACCCAAAATTTTTCTAATCCTTCCACCATGCAACGTCAACTTGAATTTTCCACAACCAATGATTCTAGGCTTCATGTCATCCCCTAAGAATACATCACCACCATCATATTTCTCATACTCGTAGAACCACTCTCTATGGGGAGTGAAGTGAAAGGATGCACTTGAGTCAATCAACCATGCCTCATGATCTACATGTGTACTTGAAGAAGAAGCGAAGTACACATCTCCCACCTTCATCTGAGGTTAATTTTTCCTCTATATAGAAGGAGCATCATTAGATCCCTTTCCTTTCTCAGGAGCTTTAGATTTACAGTTCCTTTTGAAGTGCCCTTCCCCTTCCTTTTCGCATTTCGAACACACTTTTACAAGTTTCCTGGGGATTTAGATCTCCCTCTAAATTTGGATCTCCCACTCAAGGACTTATTTTTGTTTATGTTCTGGGACTGTCCTTGTACAAACAAGGAATCACCATTCTGGCCCTCCATATTTTTTTGTCTCATCTCCTCCGATAACAAGGATGAGACTATTTCATCAAACTACAAGGCAATTGCATTGCTACCTATTGCAACAACCAAACTATCCCACAAATCTAGTAGAGATCACAACAAAATGATGCACTTATCTTCATTTAAAATTTTAATATCGACATGTAATAACTGGCTTACCACAATATTAAAGGCATTCAAATGCTCTGTCACCGAGTCTCCATCTTTCATCCTTAGGTTATACAACTTTTTCCGTAGGAATAGTTTATTCACCAGAGACTTAGATTTGTAGAAAGTCCCTAACTTGTCCCACAAAGACTTCACCAAAGCTTCCCCCAATATATTCAACAATATTGAATCTGAGATACATAATCATATTGTGCTCTTTACCTTCTGATCCAACTTCACTTAGTCTTCAGATGACATTGTTGTTGGTTTAGTACTCGTATCTACTGCAATCCACTGATCTTTATCCACTAGTAGATCCTCCATCTTGAGTTTCCACAACTCAAAACTCTGACCATTAAATTTCTCGATCTCTGTCTTTCCACTGCTCACCATATTCTTTCACCACAAGAATCGATCCCGTAGATCTCCTACTGAATAGGGTCTACCACAGGCTCGAGAAAAACCCCTCAACAACAAAGGCGTTCCCTTGAAGCCAAAACAACTCTGATACCAAATGTAGTTTTTAACCCCGTATAGAAATTACCTACATAAGAAATCAACTCTCTTGGGTGATCCATTGAGAGGTTGCTCCAACTCACCGTCATCAACCAGAGGGTGCCCTTGCTGGCATTTACCTTGGCCCTGTTGGCCCCCGCCGCACAGAGGACAACCTATTTGTCTCTGCATGATGGATCCTCCCAAGTGATGATGCAGAAACCCAACAAAGAACCCCCTCATTGCACAACAAATTATAGGTTTTAACCCCATACATAAATTACCTACAAAAAAATTCGTAAAAGAAGAAAATAAACAATGGCAAGAGCATAAAACATAAAACGTATATACATAGAGATTTTCCCCTAGATCCCAAAACCGGGACTACCAGATTGATTTTTCATTATATTCCTTTCAATGTTACAATGCATATATATACATGCTGAAGCATCCATAATCCCTAGTCCATTAACACTAGATTAGAACATAACTGTAGTTCCATTGACCGGATCTACAAAATACCATGGACAGAAAACCATCATGCCCAAAACCATGTGCAAAATCCATGCACAAAACCATTGGTACATTCACCCACCTAATATAGGGTCCAAAAAAATTCTCGGGGCACTACCCTACACTTCATGTAGGGGGGCTCCCACCCCCTTGCATACCCCCCAGTGCAACGTACAGGCGTATTTGTGGAAATAATATAACACAACCCAACAATCTTGAATCTAGACATCCTAAATTGCGTAGTCTCAAGCCTCAATCTTGGACATTGGCCTCTGGAGCTACAAAATTCCTTATCCAGTCACCAGTTTCATTCTTAATAGGTGAGTTCATGAAATATGTTAGGTTAGGGGTTTTCAGACTGATTTCGGCTTGTCATGAATGGTTTTCAATTTAAGGTACTTTATCTTATCATGATAGGATGATCATGGAGGAGAAGGAAAAGGGGACCATGCTAAGAAGACACATATGAAGTTGAATGGATAAGATGATCATCATGCAAGAAGAAAAAGGAACACCATATTACAACAAAAGATCAAATATCAGGACTCCATGAAGGCTCCATCTAATTCCAAACACTTTGGAGGGTGGATATGAAGAACAAATCATATCGCTCATGAAGATGAAGCATTACACATCTCTTGTTGAATGCAAATCAGAAACAAAGAGTTGCTTGACATTTCCATGTCGTCATGCATTCCATGTCATTAGTGTCATATCATGTCACAAGTCATCATTTGCCACATCAATTTTGGATTATGCAAATCCTATATAGGAAAATGTAATGTAAATTCGAAGTCCAAGAGTCATCCATGTAATGTGAAAAGTCATTTGGGAGTCAAAAGGTCATAGATAAGTCAAATAGTCATGAGGGTATCCCAAGAGTCACATGGGAGGTGAATGATCACCCCATTTGTTATACATACACCCTATGGTGCTGGTAAATTCTAAGTGTGGACACAAACAATTCCTCTAGCCCGAGAGAGCGGGTCTAGCCACAACAAACAATATATGGAAGATATCCTTAAGCTATAATCAAATAAGAGGGCCTACCTCTTAGTACACTATTCCGTTTGGTGAAGATCTTGCTTCCTCACTCCAATAATCTTCCGTTTCCTTCCTTCGAACACCTGAAACAAGTAAACAACAACAAATAACAAACGTGATAACATACAAATTGCATTTAGCCTACTTAACAAGTCAAGAAACATTAATGCATAAATATGTGAGATGACATTTCATGTAGGAAATCAATTGATAGTTGCATCTATATTAGTTCAAGAAGAGATTACAACTGCTGCCTTTACGTTGTTGTTCTCCTTTGACATATCTGGGTTCCCACACACTTTTGATAGCATCTCATGGATAGCCTCAACATTTGTAGTCTCAAGGCTCTTCCCTTTAGTCTTCACACTAAAAAAAACTCACAATTCTCCCTTAAAAAAAAGTAGAAAGCTAAAAACTATGGGTAGGTTGTTGGCTACTCCAAAATGAAAACTTCAGTCAGAACTTAATTAGGACTACAAGCTAGCTTGTGCTTGGGAAAAAGAGAGGTTTATATAGCTAGAATGGAGGGGAGATGGTTCCTCTTCTCATGGGAGAAGGCCTTATATCTTGGATTAGTTCCATCCTAATAGGGGAAAGGATCCCAAAATCACCTCCTCGACTCCATCCGATCTAACCATTTACAATACTTCCGTTACGAAGCTTCAGTTCCATATTTAAAAAAAATTCCAAAAGAGGATCAACACGAATAAGAAATGGCTCAGTCGATGTGATTAGCGCTAGGGATAGATGTAATCCCTGCATATCAGCACGAGGAGGACATATGTCATTAGCACCAGTCTTGTAAACCGGGATAAATAGAAGATTTTTGGGAAATGATGCAAAAGGGAATTGTTCTGCTCATGAAGAGGGACGCAATGGGAGTTTCTTCATGATAGGAAATCATGTTGAGTACACTGTAGAGGTCCCCCAGGATCGTAGACAGGGGGAAGGGGGTATAGGGACAATGACAAAATGTTGTGTAATAGATTCCCCCTAAAGCGTGAAGGCCGAGCTAAAGTGAGGGGTGAAATGCCTTACAAGTGGAAGCGGGGAACCAGAGTCCATCATCGGAAAACCTATAAGCAAGCATAGATACATATACATCACTGAAAACTCTAAATAATACTAAATGAATCGTGGTATGGACATAACCATCCAGAGAATGATCATGTAAATGGATCCAAGGCATGGGCGCAACCATCCAACATAAAGGATCATAATGAAACCAAGGTATGGTCGTAGCCATCCAATAATGAAACCATGGTATGTTCATAGCCATCCATCTGAAAGAGACATGTATATTGACATGACCATGTAACATTGCCTCGCAACTTGGACTTGTGTAATATTAGTCCAGGATCTTGTGCTCCAAACAACCTGATCAAAGTACAAATCCTAACATGCGAATGAATGTGTTGAAGTCGAACATGCTAAGAAGTTTCTTGATTATCGGTCAATGATGTGAACTGTTAACAAATGTGAGAGAAACCACAAATAATGACAATGGCTCTCAAGGTACTGGCAGCACAGTTCATGGAATGTGAATAAAGGAATTGATTTGGAACACCCGTTAAATCACCCGATCGAAAGCCAATGATGTGAACTTGTCTTCGAGTGCGAAGAAATTGCCATTAGTGCATGCAAGCTCTAAGGTATTGGAAGGGAGTCTCTCGACCAGCTTCCTAGATAATGAGCTGAAGTCGACAGGAAGAGACCGTGTCGAAGGAGGGCCATGATGTGTCGCACATCATCGACACGAGATAAAGGGATGTAAACGATGATACAGAGAATCAGGAGTAAGTGTACCTGCAGAGGGACTGACTCTCGAACATATCAGCGACACGATTCTGGGGTTTGGCAGCTTTTGGATCCATAAGATCGATGGTCATGATGACATGGCAAAGATCAAATGGAAGGAAAAAATGAACGGCCCAACCCAAGAAGTTCAATGATGAAAGGAGGATATCCCAACCTGACATGAAACAGAAAGTGTCATGTTCAAGAGTGAGTTGCCAACACAACTGATAGAATTTCCAATTCCCCCCCACCATTTCTGGTAGGTACTCCAATTATTTTTTATCACAAGCTTGAAGGGGATAGCATATGCTCACACTGTAAGTTCATCCTTCGGATGAATCCGACCTAGTAAGTTTAATGAGCCCTAGGAAGGAGAAGCTCATGTTTTTCATCGTGACGAATCCGATGTCATTTAATATTTTAACGAGTCTAAAAAAGGTGGAACTTGGTATCTTTTCCATGTTTAGAGAGTTTGAAAAAGACATGGAAAAGAAAACTCCACATGGTCCCCTTTCGTACATTTGTGTCTCTCAAGTTCGAAAAGGTAGAAAATGATACTTGAGAGAATCGCTTGACCATTTTAGTCAAGCAGTGCCTTTTTCGTAAATAGTGCATCCTAGCCCAAAAAAGGGGTAAATGTATACTAGGTTCACAACGTTTTTTAGCCTTTAACAAGTTCAAAACGATAAGAACTCGACAACCTTTTTGGGTTTAAAGAGTCAGAAAAGAGTTCGAAAGCAAACCCCCTGTTTTTATTCTCTTTAACGAGTCAAAAAAGGGAAAAAATACTCGGCAATATTTTCAGCTTTTACGAGTCAGAAAAGAGCTTAAAGGTGACTCATTGTTGAGGAACAAGTGGTATAAAGGGTAGCAACTAGTTCCGACAATGGTGGAATTGCTCAAAACATGTAGTGGTTAAGAGGTTGGCTAATAAAACCACTCATCGCCACAGTCCCTCAAGAAAGGAAAAACAACCAAGTGAAAGCATATGGTCGGCCAAAGAGATGGTGGCGATGGAATGAAACAACCAAGGCTCATCTAGCAGAAATTAGCTGATAAAAACGAAAATCATGAGATGTAAAGTTTTTCACAAGATTGAACCATGGAGAACTCTGCTTGGATTCGGTTTCATGTTTACACAAGCATGAAACAAAAAACTAATTCAGTCAACTAGGTGGATGGAATGAAGGTTCACTTTCGAGATCTTGGAAAGAATCGACTGAGATTTTACAAGATCTTAATCAAATACTCAATTTGGAAAAGGGAGTTGCTTCATTTTTTAATGAGGTTGTCACAGTAAAAGAACTATCCTCGATACCCTTGTTTCATTTTTTAACAAGCTTGACATAAGACAAAGAACTATGCTCACACCCTTTGTTTCATTTTGTAAGGAGGTTGACACATGACCAAGAACTGTCCTCATGACCCTTGTTTCATTTTTTAACGAGCTTGACACAAGACAAGGAACTATGCTCACGACATCTATTCATGACCCACAAGAGAACATGGCTCCCAAGAGGTCTTCAATAGATGGAAGAACCATTCTCTAGGAGGAATACATGTCATTTGGTACCAAAGACAAATCGGGTTCCAATGCCCCCAGTACATAATGTACTATACCATCTGTGTGATCATCAACAGATGTGGAGACAAAACGAGTAGCCACATAATTGACCTGTGGCAGGGAAGGTACTTGTTGCAAATGAGAGCCGTTAGGGGATGATGGTTGCAAAGGAGGCGCTTGGTGACCAATGAACGGAAAATGATCAATGGTCACTATTCTCCCTTCATGCGGAAAACAAACCACATGGAAAGGTGAAGAAACAAGAGCTTCCATCACATAAACATAGTCACGTCCAAGAAGAAGATTGAAATATAATAGACCTTGGACTACCATCACATCTATATAGATGGTCTTTCCTCCCAAAGTAATAGGGAAATTCAAAAAAAACCCCTAAGGGTTGACTGGTTCCTCTATTGAAATCCAACATATTCTGAGTGACAGGCACAAGATGTGGGGAACCCAAAGATTTCCAAGTAGTATAAGACATGTTGCTAACAGACGTGCTTTCATCCAATATAGTGCCATGCACTACCATATTATAGGCTTGTACTATAATCTGGAAAGGCACATAAGATGGGAGGTGGAATGCAACCAATTGACTCTAATTGAAAGAAAAGACAGAACTGCTTGGTGGTAGTATCATATGATTGTCCCCATGTTCTGCGGGAGAAGGAGAAGGACTCTCTTGAACAACAAGGATGGGAGGGTCACTCTTCGATTCACAAGAACCAGAGGAGATGAGAAGAACATGAGTAGTATGATCGTTACTCTCATCGGGAACAGAGTGAAAAATGGAAGGCAATGGTCGGTCGAGAATAGACACAAGAGAGTCATGCTCAGGAAGAGTAGGATGGACAAGAGATGAATCCAAGTCAATCTCTTTATCAACTAGGAGATGGTTAGAAAAAATCCTCTGATAACCAACAGGAAGTTGGGGTCGAGGAGCTGCAAGGTTTTCCAAAACTTTGGAAGCTTTATCCATAAGAAGACAAAGGTGAAGAAGATTCTCTCCTTCACATAACCTATAGGGGAATCAAATCTTTCCTTTCTTCTTACCATCATTAACTGAAGGTGTAGCATCGACATGATCTCTAGAGGTTGATGGGGATGGTCGATTCAGGACTTGAGACCATACCTATATGACTCTAGGGACGCCAGGACAGTCTCAAAGGATATGGTCACCCTTACACAGCTTGCAAGCGAATCTAACCTTCCGTGGAGTATTGGAAGGTTTTTCGATAGGATGTGCATTTAGAGAAATAGTTGCACAATTGGCCTCTCACTTATCTGACTTCTTCTTCTTTGTCTTCTTCTTCTTCTTCTTAGCCTCCTGGTTACTAGATTTGAAACTTTCACTAGGTGAAGTAGAAGAGGAAGGTGAATACATAGGGATAAAAGGTGAGAGGTCAACTTTAGAATCAACGTGATGTGATTCAAATGAAGGAGACATTTGCACAGGAGTTGGGATAGTCAGGACCACCGAGTTCGAAAATAACCAGACAAGTAGACCAATGGTTAACCTAGGGAGGGACAACGTTGCCATATAAGGAGAACCAACATTTCCAAAAGAAGGAAAAGGACCAGGATTCCCATTTGAGAGGAATCCTTGACTAGTAGACTCTAGGAATGTTTCCATTGGAATCAACATTTAAAGAAACACTAAGGAATATTTTGTGGATAGTTAATTTTTAGACACTGAAACAAAACTTTTCCTTTTCATATTTTAAGAGTCGATAAAAGGACAAAAGGTGACTCTAGTCTCTTTCGGAATTAACAAGATCGGAAGGAGAAGTTGTTGGTGATCTTTTAAATTTAAAGAGTCAAAAATATTGAAATGACTACTTAGGATAATCTAGGCAAAAGGACTACCAGGTAACTGTGAACTGCAGAATACCTCCCGACGAACCGAGAAGTACGGGCAAGCAATCTCCCCAAATGTTGTGTTCGGTGTATCATGTTTACAGGGCAAACTTCTCAATTCTCATAGAATTTATCAATGCATTTGTAGTATTCTTAAAAGTGTCCACCTTTACCATCATCACCTTTTTGTCCTCAACCATATCCCTCACAAAGTGACACTGAACATCAATGTGCTTTGTCTTTGAATGATAAGCAGGGTTCTTTGCCAAGAAAATTGCACTTTCACTATCACATTCTACCCTTATAGCTCGATGTACTAACCCCATAATTGAACACATTCTCTACAACGAAATTGCTTCCTTGCTTGCATGAGTGGCTGCCATGTATTTTTCCTCTATAGTTGAAAGAGCCACTATAGACTGTCTCTTACTCATCCAACTGAATGCACCTCCAAATAGGTTAAACACATACTCACTTGTAGATCTTCTTTGATCTAGATCTCCAACCTAGACTACATCAACAAAGCCATGGATGTCCAAAACTTTGTACAATCCCAGTCTTCCTTAGTAGAATAAACCATAACACTAGTGCCAGGAAAATACCTGAAAACTCGTTTCACTATTGTCCAATGCTCCTTCCCTGGTTTTGACATAAACCTTCTTAATACTCCCACTATATGTACAATGTATGGTCTAGTACATGCCATTTCATACACCAGGTTATCAACTGCACTTGTATATGGAACACAGGACATGTCCTCTTCCTCTTCTTGTGTCTTGGGACATTGTTCAACAAATAACTTTACACCTATAGGAATAGGAACCTTCACCGGTTTACTATCCTGCATATTAAACCTCTATAGTAATGTCTCATCATACTTCCTCATGTTTAACCAGAGCTTCCCCTTTTCCCAATCTCGTTTAATTTCCATGCCAAAATATAGTTTACAACACCAAGATATTTCATGTCAAATTTGAAGGACAATTGGGTCTTCAAATACTAGATAATTTATTTTTCATTTCCAACCAGCAACATATCATCCACATATAAGACCAGATAAATAATATGGTCACCAATTAATTTAAAATACACACAGTGATCTACTTTGCTTCTGGTGAAGCTAAGTCCCCATGTAATGTATCAAATTTCTAATACCACATCCTTGGTGACCGTTTTAACCCATATAGAGACTTTTTTAACTTGTATACGAGTTCTTTCTTGCCCTTTACCGCAAAGCCTTTAGGATGCTTCATGTAGATCTCTTCTTCTAGATCCCCATGAATAAATGATGTCTTCACATCCATCTTCTCTACCTCAAAATAAAAAGCAACAAAAATATATAAAAGTAATCTAATAGAAGCTAACTTGGCAACAGGAGAAAAAGTATCACCAAAATCAATTCCTGACACCTGGGAATAAACTTTTGCTACTAAGCGAGCTTTGTATTTATCCACCTTTCCTTCTGCATTCATCTTATTCTTGAACACCCATTTGCTGCCAGTGGGTTTCCTTCCAGCTAGCAACTCCACGAAATCCCAAGCCTCATTTTTGTCCAAAGACGCCATTTCATCAACCATGGCCTCTTTCCATGGTTTTCCATCCTCTGAATCTACAGCTTCCCTCATAGTTATGGGATCATCATCAGTAAAAGATAAAGAAAAATTTGAACAAAAATCAAATGGAGTATACCTTTCTATTTGCCTTCTTTCTCAAATTGATATTCTCACAGTCGGAGTTTGTGGCTCTTCATATTCTGATTCCTCTTCTACTATAAAGTTTGATTATTCCTCCTTTAGCTCAAACTCTATCTTCTCATGTTCCTTTGGTAGGAATTCATGTTTAATAACATATTTCACCTATCTAAACACCACATCTTGGATGTACACAACCTTCCTTATTTCTGGGTTCCAAAGCTCATAACCTTTTAAACCATCCTTATACCCAATAAAGATGCACTTTTTAGATTTACCATCCAATTTTGTTTATTTCTCCATTTGAACATGTACATATGAATCACATCCAAATACCCTCAAGTGTGAAAGAGAAGGTTTCTTACTAGTCTGTAC
Source organism: Pinus taeda (assembly GCA_000404065.3). Classification (NCBI taxonomy): domain Eukaryota; kingdom Viridiplantae; phylum Streptophyta; class Pinopsida; order Pinales; family Pinaceae; genus Pinus; species Pinus taeda. The sequence continues at coordinate 193,950 of APFE030156993.1, forward strand.
CTCTTGTGGAGTCTTATCCTCCAATGTTGATGGAGGTGATTTGTTGACCAGGTAACATATAGTGTCCACCGCCTCTGCCGAGAATTCCTATCCTAATCTGGCACCACTGAGCATGATTCTTACCCTTTCCATCAATGTCTTCTTCATTCTTTCTACAAATCCATTTTTATTAGGTGTGTATGGAGTAGTCTTTTGTCATGCTATACCACACTCCTTACAGAACTCTTCAAATTCCTTCTTGTAAAACTCACCATTGTTATCTTTCCTTAACACCTTTATCTTCTTCTCTGTTTGTTTTTCCACTAGAGCCTTAAATTCTTTAAACCTGTCTTCCTGAGGAAATATATCGATGTATTCCTTGAGAAGTCATCTATAAATGATACATAGTACACAAACTTTCCCATTGATGGAACCAACACAGGTCCAAACACATCACTGTGCACAAGCTATAATATCTGTTTCTCCCACTTAGCACCAGAGGGGAAACTTACCCGATTCTCCTTCCCATACACAATTTTCACAGAAATCAAAATCCAGAGAGAAATTAGATATACCTTTTACCATACCATTACCATGAAGTATTTGAAGGACCTTCTCTCCAATATGTCCAAACTTTTGATGCCATATCATGGTATTTTCTCCAGATACCACTAGATTTTCTGCTCCACTTTCAGAAACCACGGAACTCTTGCACCCATCAATAACAGTGCTACCCTGAAGCTTGTATAGAGTTCCAATCCAAACACCCCTTATCAATACCAGTACTCCCCAAACCATATTGCAAGTATATTTCTCGAACACTATTTTTACACATGCATCATCCAACTTGCTTATAGAAATCAGCTTTCTGGCCAATGCAGGAATATGCAAAACACCCGAAATTTTTCTAATCCTTCCACCTTGCAACGTCAACTTGAATTTTCCACAACCAATGATTCTAGGCTTCATGTCATCCCCTAAGAATACATCACCACCATCATATTTCTCATACTCGTAGAACCACTCTCTATGGGGAGTGAAGTGAAAGGATGCACTTGAGTCAATCAACCATGCCTCATGATCTACATGTGTACTTGAAGAAGAAGCGAAGTACACATCCCCCACCTTCATCTGAGGTTAGTTTTTCCTCTACAGAAGGAGCATCATTAGATCCCTTTCCTTTCTCAGGAGCTTTAGATTTACAGTTCCTTTTGAAGTGCCCTTCCCCTTCCTTTTCGCATTTCGAACACACTTTTACAGGTTTTCCTGGAGATTTAGATCTCCCTCTAAATTTGGATCTCCCACTCGAGGACTTATTTTTGTTTATGTTCTGGGACTGCCCTTGTACAAACAAGGAATCACCATTCTGGCCCTCCATATTTTTTTGTCTCATCTCCTCCGATAACAAGGATGAGACTATTTCATCAAACTGCAAGGCAATTGCATTGCTACCTATTGCAACAACCAGACTATCCCACAAATCTAGTAGAGATCACAACAAAATGATGCACTTATCTTCATTTAAAATTTTAATATCGACAGGTAATAACTGGCTTACCACAATATTAAAGGCATTCAAATGCTCTGTCACCGAGTCTCCATATTTCATCCTTAGGTTATACAACTTTTTCCGTAGGAATAGTTTATTCACCAGAGACTTAGATTGGTACAAAGTCCCTAACTTGTCCCACAAAGCCTTCACCAAAGCTTCCCCCAATATATTCAACAATATTGAATCTGAAATACATAATCATATTGTGCTCTTTACCTTATGATCCAACTTCACTTAGTCTTCAGATGACATTGTTGTTGGTTTAGTACTTGTATCTACTGCAATCCACTGATCTTTATCCACTAGTAGATCCTCCATCTTGAGTTTCCACAACTCAAAACTCTGACCATTAAATTTCTCGATATCTGTCTTTCCACTGTTCACCATATTCTTTCACCACAAGAATCGATCCCGTAGATCTCCTACTGAATAGGGTCTACCACAGGCTCGAGAAAAACCCCTCAACAACAAAGGCGTTCCCTTGAAGCCAAAACAACTCTGATACCAAATGTATTTTTTAACCTCGTACAGAAATTACCTGCATAAGAAATCAACTCTCTTGGGTGTTCCATTGAGAGGTTGCTCCAACTCACCATCATCAACCAGAGGGTTCCCTTGCTAGCATTTACCTTGGCCCCATTGGCCCCCGCCGCACAGAGGACAACCTATTTGTCTCTGCATGATGGATCCTCCCAAGTGATGATGTAGAAACCCAACAAAGAACCCCCTCATTGCACAACAAATTATAGGTTTTAACCCCATACATAAATTACCTACAAAAAATTTCTTAAAAGAAGAAAATAAACAATGGCAAGAGCATAAAACATAAAACGTATATACATAGAGATTTTCCCCTAGATCCCAAAACCGGGACTACTAGATTGATTTTTCATTATATTCCTTTCAATGTTACAATGCATATATATACATGCTGAAGCATCCATAATCCCTAGTCCATTAACACTAGATTAGAACATAACTGTGGTTCCATTGACCGGATCTACAAAATACCATGGACAGAAAACCATCATGCCCAAAACCATGTGCAAAATCCATGCACAAAACCATTGGTACATTCACCCACCTAATATAGGGTCCAAAAAAATTCTCGGGGCACTACCCTACACTTCATGTAGGGGGGCTCCCACCCCCTTGCATACCCCCCAGTGCAACGTACAGGCGTATTTGTGGAAATAATATAACACAACCCAACAATCTTGAATCTAGACATCCTAATTGCGTAGTCTCAAGCCTCAATCTTGGACTTTTGCCTCTGGAGCTACACAATTCCTTATCTAGTCACAAGTTCCATTCTTAATAGGTGAGTTCATGAAATATGTTAGGTTAGGGGTTTTCAGACTGATTTCGGCTTGTCATGAATGGTTTTCAATTTAAGGTACTTTATCTTATCATGATAGGATGATCATGGAGGAGAAGGAAAAGGGGACCATGCTAAGAAGACACATATGAAGTTGAATGGATAAGATGATCATCATGCAAGAAGAAAAAGGAACACCATATTACAACAAAAGATCAAATATCAGGACTCCATGAAGGCTCCATCTAATTCCAAACACTTTGGAGGGTGGATATGAAGAACAAATCATATCGCTCATGAAGATGAAGCATTACACATCTCTTGTTGAATGCAAATCAGCAACAAAGAGTTGCTTGACATTTCGATGTCATCATTCAGTCCATGTCATTAGTGTCATATCATGTCACAAGTCATCTTTTGCCACATCAATTGTGGATTATGCAAATCCTATATAGGAAAATGTAATGTAAATTTGAAGTCCAAGAGTCATCCATGTAATGTGAAAAGTCATTTGGGAGTCAAAAGGTCATAGAGAAGTCAAATAGTCATGAGGGTATCCCTAGAGTCACATGGGAAGTGAATGATCACCCCATTTGTTATACATACACCCTATGGTGCAGGTAAATTCTAAGTGTGGACACAAACAATTCCTCTAGCCCGAGAGAGCGGGTCTAGCCACAACAAACAATATATGGAAGATATCCTTAAGCTATAATCAAATAAGAGGGCCTACCTCTTAGTACACTATTCCGTTTGGTGAAGATCTTGCTTCCTCACTCCAATAATCTTCCGTTTCCTTCCTTCGAACACCTGAAACAAGTAAACAACAAAAAATAACAAACGTGATAACATACAAATTGCATTTAGCCTACTTAACAAGTCAAGAAACATTAATGCATAAATATGTGAGATGACATTTCATGTAGGAAATCAATTGATAGTTGCATCTATATTAGTTCAAGAAGAGATTACAACTGCTACCTTTACGTTGTTGTTCTCCTTTGACATATCTGGGTTCCCACACACTTTTGATAACATCTCATGGATAGCCTCAACATTTGTAGTCTCAAGGCTCTTCCCTTTAGTCTTCACACTAAACCAAACTCACAATTCTCCCTTAAACACAAACTAGAAAGCTAAAAACTATGGGTAGCTTGCTGGCTACTCCAAAATGAAAACTTCAGTCAGAACTTAATTAGGACTACAAGCTAGCTTGTGCTTGGGAAAAAGAGAGGTTTATATAGCTAGAATGGAGGGGAGATGGTTCCTCTTCTCATGGGAGAAGGCCTTATCTCTTGGATTAGTTCCATCCTAATAGGGGAAAGGAGCCCAAACTCACCTCCTCGACTCTATCCGACCTAACCATTTACCATATTTCCGTTACGAAGCTTCTAGATTTGGAAGCTTCAGCTCCATATTTAAAAAAAATTCCAAAAGAGGATCAACACGACTGAGAAATGGCTCAGTCGATGTGATTGGCACTAGGGATAGATGTAATCCCTACATATCAGCGCGAGGAGGACATAGGTCATTAGCACCAGTCTTGTGAACCGGGATAAATAGAAGATTTTTGGGAAATGATGCAAAAGGGAATTGTTCTGCTCATGAAGAGGGACGCAATGGGAGTTTCTTCATGATAGGAAATCATGTTGGGTACACTGTAGAGGTCCTCCAGGATTGTAGACAGGGGGAAGGGGGTATAGGGACAATGACAAAATGTTGTGTAATAGATTCCCCCTAAAGCGTGAAGGCCGAGCTAAAGTGACGGGTGAAATGCCTTACAAGTGGAAGCGGGGAACCAGAGTCCATCATCGGAAAACCTATAAGCAAGCATAGATACATATACATCACTGAAAACTCTAAATAATAATAAATGAATCGTGGTATGGACATAACCATCCAGAGAATGATCATGTAAATGGATCCAAGGCATGGGCGCAACCATCCAACATAAAGGATCATAATGAAACCAAGGTATGGTTGTAGCCATCCAATAATGAAACCATGGTATGTTCATAGCCATCCATCTGAAAGAGACATGTATATTGACATGACCATGTAACATCGCCTCGCAACTTGGACTTGTGTAATATTAGTCCAGGGTCTTGTGCTCCAAACAACCTGATCAAAGTACAAATCCTAACATGCGAATGAATGTGTTGAAGTCGAACATGCTAAGAAGTTGCTTGATTATCGGTCAATGATGTGAACTGTTAACAAATGTGAGAGAAACCACAAATAATGACAATGGCTCTCAAGGTACTGGCAGCACAGTTCATGGAATGTGAATAAAGGAATTGATTTCGAACAACCGTGAAATCACCTGATCGAAAGCCAATGATGTGAACTTGTCTTCGAGTGCGAAGAAATTGCCATTAGTGCATGCAAGCTCTAAGGTATTGGAAGGGAGTCTCTCGACCAGCTTCCTAGATAATGAGCTGAAGTCGACAGGAAGAGACCGTGTCGAAGGAGGGCCATGATGTGTCGCACATCATCGACACGAGATAAAGGGATGCAAACGATGATACAGAGAATCAGGAGTAAGCGTACCTGCAGAGGGACTGACTCTCGAACATATCAGCGACGCGATTTTGGGGTTTGGCAGCTTTTGGATCCATAGGATCGGTGGTCATGATGACGTGGCAAAGATCAAATGGAAGGAAAAAATGAACGGCCCAACCCAGGAAGTTCAATGATGAAAGGAGGATATCCCAACCTGACATGAAACAGAAAGTGTCATGTTCAAGAGTGAGTTGCCGACACAACTAATAGAATTTCCAATTCCCCCCCACCATTTCTGGTAGGTACTCCAATTATTTTTTATCGCAAGCTTGAAGGGGATAGCATATGCTCACACTGTAAGTTCATCCTTCGGATGAATCTGACCTAGTAAGTTTAATGAGCCCTAGGAAGGAGAAGCTCATGTTTCTCATCGTGACGAATCCGATGTCATTTAATATTTTAACGAGTCTAAAAAAGGTGGAACTTGGTATCTTTTCCATGTTTAGAGAGTTTGAAAAAGACATGGAAAAGAAAACTCCACATGGTCCCCTTTCATACATTTGTGTCTCTCGAGCTCGAAAAGGTAGAAAATGATACTTGAGAGAATCGCTTGACCATTTTAGTCAAGCAGTGCCTTTTTCGTAAATAGTGCATCCTAGCCCAAAAAAGGGGTAAATGTATACTAGGTTCACAACATTTTTCAGCCTTTAACGAGTTCAAAACGATAAGAACTCGACAACCTTTTTGGGTTTAAAGAGTCAGAAAAGAGTTCGAAAGCAAACCCCTTGTTTTTATTCTCTTTAACGAGTCAAAAAAGGGAAAAAATACTCGGCAATATTTTCATCTTTTACGAGTAAGAAAAGAGCTTAAAGGTGACTCATTATTGAGGAACAAGTGGTATAAAGGGTAGCAAATAGTTTCGACAATGGTGGAATTTCTCAAAACATGTAGTGGTTAAGAGGTTGGCTAATAAAACCACTCATCGCTACAGTCCCTCAGGAAAGGAAAAACAACCAAGTGAAAGCATATGATCGGCCAAAGAGATGGTGGCGATGGAATGAAACAACCAAGGCTCATCTAGCAGAAATTAGCTAATAAAAACGACAATAATGAGATGTAAAGTTTTTCACAAGATTGAACCATGGAGAACTCTGCTTGGATTCGGTTTCATGTTTACACAAGCATGAAACAAAAAACTATTTCAGTCAACTAGGTGGATGGAATGAAGGTTCACTTTCGAGATCTTGGAAAGAATCGACTGAGATTTTACAAGATCTTAATCAAATACTCAATTTGGAAAAGGGAGTTGCTTCATTTTTTAATGAGGTTGTCACAGTAAAAGAACTATCCTCGATACCCTTGTTTCATTTTTTAACAAGCTTGACATAAGACAAAGAACTATGCTCACACCCTTTGTTTCATTTTGTAAGGAGGTTGACACATGACCAAGAACTGTCCTCATGACCCTTGTTTCATTTTTTAACGAGCTTGACACAAGACAAGGAACTATGCTCACGACATCTATTCATGACCCACAAGAGAACATGGCTCCCAAGAGGTCTTCAATAGATGGAAGAACCATTCTCTAGGAGGAATACATGTCATTTGGTACCAAAGACAAATCGGGTTCCAATGCCCCCAGTACATAATGTACTATACCATATGTGTGATCATCAACAGATGTGGAGACAAAACGAGTAGCCACATAATTGACCTGTGGAAGGGAAGGTACTTGTTGCAAATGAGAGCCGTTAGGGGATGATGGTTGCAAAGGAGGCGCTTGGTGACCAATGAATGGAAAATGATCAATGGTCACTATTCTCCCTTCATGCGGAAAACAAACCACATGGAAAGGTGAAGAAACAAGAGCTCCCATCACATAAACATAGTCACGTCCAAGAAGAAGATTGAAATATAATAGACCTTGGACTACCATCACATCTATATAGATGGTCTTTCCTCCCAAAGTAATAGGGAAATTCAAAAAAAACCCCTAAGGGTTGACTGGTTCCTTTGTTGAAATCCAACATATTCTAAGTGACAGGCACAAGATGTGGGGAACCCAAAGATTTCCAAGTAGTATAAGACATGTTGCTAATAGACGTGCTTTCATCCAATATAGTGCCATGCACTACCATATTATAGGCTTGTACTATAATCTGGAAAGGCACATAAGATGGGAGGTGGAATGCAACCAATTGACTCTAATTGAAAGAAAAGACAGAACTGCTTGGTGGTAGTATCATATGATTGTCCCCATGCTCTGCGGGAGAAGGAGAAGGACTCTCTTGAACAACAAGGATGGGAGGGTCACTCTTCGATTCACAAGAACCAGAGGAGATGAGAAGAACATGAGTAGTATGATCGCTACTCTCATCGGTAACAGAGTGAAAAATGGAAGGCAATGGTCGGTCGAGAATAGACACAAGAGAGTCATGCTCAGGAAGAGTAGGATGGACAAGAGATGAATCCAAGTCAATCTCTTTACCAACTAGGAGATGGTTAGAAAAAATCCTCTGATAACCAACAGGAAGTTGGGGTCGAGGAGCTGCAAGGTTTTCCAAAACTTTGGAAGCTTTATCCATAAGAAGACAAAGGTGAAGAAGATTCTCTCCTTCACATAACCTATAGGGGAATCAAATCTTTCCTTTCTTCTTACCATCATTAACTGAAGGTGTAGCATCGACATGATCTCTAGAGGTTGATGGGGATGGTCGATTCAGGACTTGAGACCATACCTATAAGACTCTAGGGATGCTAGGACAGTCTCAAAGGATATGGTCACCCTTACACAGCTTGCAAGTGAATCTAACCTTCCGTGGAGTATTGGAAGGTTTTTCGATAGGATGTGCATTTAGAGAAATAGTTGCACAATTGGCCTCTCACTTATCTGACTTCTTCTTCTTTGTCTTCTTCTTCTTCTTCTTAGCCTCCTGGTTACTAGATTTGAAACTTTCACTAGGTGAAGTAGAAGAGGAAGGTGAATACATAGGGATAAAAGGTGAGAGGTCAACTTTAGAATCAACGTGATGTGATTCAAATGAAGGAGACATTTGCACAGGAGTTGGGATAGTCAGGACCACCGAGGTCGAAAATAACCAGACAAGTAGACCAATGGTTAGCCTAGGGAGGGACAACGTTGCCATATAAGGAGAACCAACATTTCCAAAAGAAGGAAAAGGACCAGGATTCCCATCTGAGGGGAATCCTTGACTAGTAGACTCTAGGAATGTTTCCATTGGAATCAACATTTAAAGAAACACTAAGGAATATTTTGCGGATAGTTAATTTTTAGACACTGAAAAAAAAATTTCCTTTTCATATTTTAAGAGTCGATAAAAGGAAAAAAGGTGACTCTAGTCTCTTTCGGAATTAACAAGATCGGAAGGAGAAGTTGTTGGTGATCTTTTAAATTTAAAGAGTCAAAAATATTGAAATGACTACTCAGGATAATCTAGGCAAAAGGATTACCAGGTAACTGTGAACTGCAGAATACCTCCCGATGAACCGAGAAGTACGGGCAAGCAATCTCCCCAAATGTTGTGTTCGGTGTATCATGTTTACAGGGCGATAGGCTTGGCTTCCTACATATAAAGGATTGCATACCTAGTGGGGTATCCCTTTATATACACGACGGTACGGGGAGCACAAGTTTGAACTAGAGTTGTCTAGTGCTGAAGCGAATGACAGCTGGTAGGTTTTAAGATGCTGGAACACGTCTCTAGCCTATACCTTCTAAATGTAAGCATTAAGTTTCAATGCTTCCTTAGGTTAATTCGATAAATTTTAACAGTTGATCTTGAATTAGGTTTCAATTACAAGGCCCTACCACTGTCATCTGACAAAACTCCTACATGCAGCTATATGAGAAAAAAGATCCTTGTCTTCAATGAAAGTCAATTCTAATTGAGGGATAGAGAGCACACAATAAATGCAACAATCAAAGAATGAAATTTTTCCCTAATACATGTCCCAAATGCACTTAATCTTCCCTTAACAACATAAGAAGTTTCATTTCATTTCCAATGCTTATGATGATGCAATTCTAGCTTCTCAATAATGCTACTAACACAATATTTTTGCTTAAGTAAACTAGAATGATGTTCTTCCTTTCATAAAATAAAAAATGAATATTTCACAGTTCCAAACAAACAAGCATCAATCAAATCCAAAGCATGATAAATGAAACTAAAAGAAACTTCTTCCTTGAATCGAACAAACCAAACACATAAATGCTTCAATCAACAAACCAAGCAATGTAATCTGTGCTCAGAAAGAGAAAAGAGACACTTGAAATAAAAGAACGAACAAGTCTCTTTCACTCATTCAATTGAAAATGAAGAAATGAAGATCTTGCAACTGAAAAATGGATTAAATGAAGCAACAAATCAGAAACTTGACACAATGAGTAAACAAACAAGTGAATGGTAATTGACCTATATTCCCTAGGGTCATAGAAACCATCCGAAAAACTCAAAAAATCAAGCAATGAAACTTCAAGCCAATAAATTAATCAAAACTAGAAAGAAAAACATCTTAGTCACTTCTGGGTGGAAGAAGAGAGTTTGAGGCTCAAGACACACTGGCACTAGAATTGTAGAAGTTTTGGTTTTTTCCTTAATTCAGAGACTGAAATGACTGCCTATTTGACAATTAGCGCCGATCAGCATGACCGACATGACTGGCCAGACTACAACTAGCGTTGATGGGTTGATCAGCGTGACTGGCCAGGCTACAAGTAGCATTGATCAAGGGATTCAAAGAAAAAATAAAAAAATAACTTCACACAGGGCCAGACTTAACACATCAGATGGTGGGTTAAACCAAACAAGCACATAAACCAAGCTAATGAAGCTTTCCAGTCAGGAAGAACGCAATCTAAACAAGATTAGAGGAAGAAATCAAAAGAGCAAGACACACTAGTCAAGATCTAGGTTAAACCCTAATCTTTACCTACATGCATTGGCGCGACTTCCTAATTGACAACAAGCACTAGAAGGGGGTCGGCACAACTATTTTTAAGAAATTGACACTGATTGGTGTGG
>APFE030156993.1:204785-250847 GCA_000404065.3 Pinus taeda
TATCTTCCATTTCCTTCCTTCGAACACCTGAAACAAGTAAACAACATCAAACAACAAACATGATAACATACAAATTGCATTCAACCTACTTAACAGGTCAAGAAACATTAATCCATAAATATGTGAGATGACATTTCATGTAGGAAATCAATCGATAGTTGCATCTATATTAGTTCAAGAAGAGATTACAACCGATGTCTTGACAATTTTGTTCTCCTCTAACATATTCGGGTTCCCACACACTTATACCAGCATCTCATGGATAGCCTCAACAATGGTAGTCTTAAGGCTCTTTGTATGTTCTCGTGTGCCTTTTCTAGATTAAGACTATTACTTGTATTTAAAGGTCCCACTTTTCTCCCCCCTTTTGGTATAAGGACCTTGATACTTTCTGCACATGAACACTTCACAAGGCATACTCACTTGTTGATCTGAAGATACCTGTGTATTACTCTCTTGTGCTAAACTTTGTAGCCAAGGAAAATATACAACAATACATGGCAGTCGGGCCATTACTCTGGATGGGGCTCCTATTCCAAATGGCATGAGGTCTAATTGGGACTTCAAACCGGGGATACCCCTTGTTTGACGTATTTCCGGCACTGTCAACAAGGTCATGAATGCTCGTCTAAACATAGAGATCTAAAACTTATCTAAGAAACATGAAGAAGGTCTAATTACCTCTCACAATAGCTACAATAACATCTATTAGGTCATGCATTCATTAACTAGTCATTTACAAGTAAAAACATGATAAGAGCCATAACTTGAACCTATTATAAAACCATTCTTATAACCAACATATAACTAGATAAATAAAAATGATAGAATAACCATTAAAGCCACATAATAACAAGTATATTTACTCATAAGATATAATTAGGAACTTAGCTCTTATTGACATATGCAAAATCCAACCAACTACGAAACTTCCACATACCACCCAACCACAGATTGAGTTGAACCAATTCTTCTTTTCAACCATCACCCCTGTATCTTATTCCAAGCATGAATGTGGGATCTCATGGCATAAACCAATCCATAAACAAGCAAGGGAATCCATAGGTTAAACCACCTCCACCCTCACACTATCGTGATCTCACCTAAACCGGTCTCAAGATCACAAAATAAAACCGAGCTTATATGCCTCAGAATTCCTTCACCATCCCTTGAGGAATTTTCTTGTCTCCACCCACTTCTTGAGGGATTTTTGGAGAAAACCATGTCCAACCCCAACCTTTTGGATTTTCCTGAAACCACCTCACTCAGATATGAAACCTTCTGGAAATCCAAAGCTCAACCAAGAATGACTCCCATCACACGATGGTTATTTGGAAATGGAAAGGCATGGCTAAAACCATTGTCGAAACTCGGAAAAATCCATGCCAATGACAAAAAATGAACTAAATACACACATTCATATACCATGCATGCCAAAACTAGCTAGGAAATCATACATACAACATGTTACCTGCAAGTATTCTCACTGAAGCCGCTTGATCTAACCTTTCATTGCTTGATCCTTGCTTTCCTTTGATTCCTTTGTCCTTCCTTTTCTTGCTTTATTTCCTTATCCTCTTGGTGCTCTTCGCTTCTTTGAGACTAATTCCAAAATTGAACTCAGAATAACGCCCTAAACTGATGTTCTGATGTATTTTTATTATTGTTGCCTCTAATTTCTTCATTTTCCATCTATTTCCTTTAATTTCCTCCTCACATGCAACCTATGACCTTTCACCTTCATTTTCTCCTAATTTCCTCTATTTTCATAAATAAAATGCCAACAATGTATTTTTTCCTTTTAAAATCCTTTTCCAATGCCTTTTCTCATTTTCCCTTAGCCATAATAAACAACAAGTGATTCCCATTAGGATGCTTTGCCCAACATTCAACTTGTAATACATGTCCCATGACCATGGTCTTATTTTTCCTTTATTAAATTTATTACATGAAATTTTAACCTGGGGTTGTTATAGACCCCTCCCCCTTAAGGGAACATCGTCCTCGATGTTCAATGACACTTACAACCAGCAAAATCGCTAAAAAACCAAAAGATACTTCCCATGGAGTTTTATAACCCAGCTCATTGTAGTACTTACAATGAATAACCTACTCAAAAGCAAAAACCACCATGACAAACAAGACAACTTGACGACCATACCAATTATTGGAGCTTTATAACACAACTCATTGTAATATTTACAATCTCAACCATACATAAATATGTACATATACCATAAACTCAATTTCCTCCACTATAAAATAATGAAGAATACACAGTTTGCATTTGATCAACCATCTCCCATGTAGCTTCTTCAGGCCCAAAGTTCTTACACTGCACTTTAGCTTGCTCGATTTCTCTATTTCGGAGCATGAGATATTTCCTCTACAATATGCACTGAGGTTTCGGCTGGAATTCTCCTTCTTGCTCCACCTGCATTACAAACTAATCAATCACATGATTAACATCTTTACATATCTTTTAAGCAATGAAACATGGAAAACATCATGGACTTTCACTGTCAGAGGCAGCTCAAGCTTGCAGGTCACTAGTACAATCCTCCCAAGGATCTTGAAAAGCCTGCAATATCGATGTGCCAACTTGGCACATGACCCAATCCTTAAGGAGATCTTCTTGGGATTGATGCGCAAGTACACATGCTCCCCAACCCGAAACTCCCTAAATTCCCTATGTTGGTCTACATAACTCTTATGCATGTCCTATGTTGCCTTTAGATTCTGCTTGATAACCTACATTTCCTGTTCCATTTCTGTCAACATGTCTGGTCCAATAAGTACCATGTTCAGTGGATCACTCCATCTGATGGGAGTATTACAACTCCGCCCATAAAGTGCCTCAAACAGACTCATCCTTGATGACTCTTGATAACCATTGTTGTAAGCAAACTCAACCAATGGAAGATACTCCTCCCACTTCCATTTTTGATGCATGACATACATCCTTAGCATATCATCCAGGATCCTGTTGACCCTCCCTGTCTGTCCATTTGTCTGTGGATGATAAGTTGTACTTAAGGCCCACTTTGTACCCAAACCTATGAATAACTCCTTCCAAAACCTAGAAGTGAACTTAGCATCTCTGTGCGACAAAATCTTCTTCATAACACTTTGCAACCTCACTATCTCCCTGATGAATACATGTGCTACCTCACTAGTTGAATAAGTAATCTTCACTAGAATGAAGTGAGCTACCCTGCTCAACCTATCAACCATAACAATGATGGAATCATTTTGCTCTGATGTCCTCAGAAAACCTGTGATGAAATCCATGGAAATGACCTCCCATTTCCATTTTGGAATTAGAATAGGCTGTAACAAACTAGCTCGGTGCTTACACTCATCTTTCACCTGTTGATAATCCAAGCATCTAACAATAAACTCTCCCACTTCCTTCTTCATATTCTACCAATAGTATAACTTCTTCACTGTTGTTAATGTCTTTTGATATCTTGGGTGACTTGAATATGGCTTGACATGAAACTCCCTCAAGATAAGCTTCCTGGGCTCACTGTCATTTAACACTTAGATCATGTCCCTGAATCTAACCAAGTCATCTGATGTGAGATGATAGTCCACATCCTGTTCACCTATACCATGTTGTAACCTATGCTTAAGTTGTTGTACCTGTCATCCTGGTGTCCTTCTTGTAGGATCCAACCTTGTAAATCCATCCCCTAAGAACTCATAATTTTTATATGGTTTACCTGTACTCTTCGACTGAGAGCATTTGCAACCCTATTTTCCATTCCCTTAATGCATCTGATCTCAAAGTCAAACTCACTAAGGGTGGCCAACCATCTAGCTTTCCTGGCATTCACATTTGTTTGGTTAAATAGGTACCTCATCCCACTGTGTTTTCTCAACAATAAAAACCTCATGCCAAGAAGATAGTTCCTCCACATATTCAGTGCATGAATGATTATTTCCAAATCAAGGTCATGAGTCACATATTTTTTCTCGTTTTCATTCAATTTCCTTGACTCATAGGTCATTGGGACAACAACAGTTCCTCTCTTACAAGAATTTTTTCACACCACAAACTATTTATCTGGATTTGCAATCTTTAACACTGGAGTGTTTGTCAACAACTGCTTCAACTGCTAAAACTTGCTACAAATTATTCTTTCCATTCAAATTTATTTCCTTTCCTGTGCAAGGATGTAATAGGATATGTGATCCATGAGAACTTCATGATGAAACTCCTATAATAACCTACTAACCCATGAATGATTTGACCTCATCCACATTTCTAGGAGTTTCCCATTCCATGATAGATATTATCTTTTCTGAATCTATTGTTATTCCTTCCTTGGAAACCACATGCCCTAAGTAATATACCTATGTCTGAAAGAAATTGCATTTTCTAATCTTGGAATACAATGGGTCTGCCCTTAGAAATATCAATATTGTTGCTAAATGTTCGGCATGCTCTTCCTCATTCTTAGAATATATCAATATATCATCAATGAATACAATAACTAACTTGTCCATATAAGGATGCAACACACTATTCATCAAGCACATAAAAATAGTTGGAGAATTAGTCAAACCATAAGTAACTACAACAAACTCATAATTCCCATACCTAGTCTGAAAAACAATCTTGTAGGTGTCCTCTTCTTTGAAGCATACCTGATGGTATCCTAATCTCAAATCAATCTTTGAGAACATTTTTTCTTCCTTCAACTGATCAAACAAATAATCGATCCTCCGTAATGGATACCTATTCTTTATGGTCACCTTGTTTATCTACCTGTAATCAATGCACAACCTGAGAGTACCATCCTTCTTCTTCACAAAAAACATTGATGCACCGCAAGGAGATACACTTGGCCTAATGTACCCCTTTTCAATCATTTCCTTCAACTGTAACTTTAGTTTCACTAACTCTAGAGTACTCATCCTGAAAGGTTCCTTCGATGTTGGTGTTGCCCTTCGTACCAAATCAAAAGAAATGACCACTTCCCTATGAGGAGGAAACTCTAAAATATCTGTCGGAAACACATCCCGAAACTATTGTAATACATGGTACCTCTTGAATATTTATGTATCCTCAACATCCTTACCATTGTCACTAGAAATATGGACTACAAATAGTACACACCCCTTCATGTAATGGTGCTTAGCCTACATAGCTATGACCATCCTCACCAATGTATGCTTCTTCTTTCCCTGCAAGATTCTATTTTTGCCATTATCATCTAGGCACTCAATAGTCTTTTCATAGCTATCTACTTTGGTAGCACAACCAATCCATGCCAAAAATCATACTATATGATCCCAATGGAAACACATTTAGATGTGTTGATTTAGGCATACCATTCAACTCAACTGCACAAGATCTTACCTTGTAATGAACTATATTCTTAGTACTTGTAGCCAACTACACCAACCAAGACTCTGCATGCATTTATTTTCTCAAACCAAACTTATACACCAGGTCAGTGTTAACATAACTATAATTAGATCCAGGGTTAATCAAAATAGAAACAACTTTACCACAAATCTTACCTTCCATCTCAATAATGGATGTTTGGTTATTTTCCTTCTTGTTGTCCACAACTGCATAAAATGAGGAATGTTATGGCCCACATCCCTAGCCACATATGCCTCCTAAGCACTGTAGATATGAGTCCTCCCACCTTGGTACAATGGAGAATCCTTCTTGTGATGATATTTTCCACATATCTAGCACTACAATGGTCCCCTAACATCACCTCTATTCTTCTACTCTCCAGTCTATGACCCATGTCCCTTCTCAACTAGATTAAAATTCTTGTAAGGAACCACCTTCTCTTTCTCACCTACATCATGAGGTGTTCCCCGCTTCAGTGGCTGGTTCCATTTAGTTTTCTAATTTCCCTTAAAACCACACTTAGGTTCGTCTTTATGCTTTGACTGCTCATAACAATGCCTCAGTTTCACGATGGATTCCTCTAGCAACTGTGGATCATCAAACTCAATCTGGCATCTATATGTTTTTGGAAACCCACTGATGAACATTTGAATCTTTTATTTCACATCCTTGAGGTAAGGCACATACCTCAACAACTCCAATAACCTACTAGTATATTCATCATATGTTAAAGAACCTATTTGAAGCTCAATAAACTCCTTAGATTTGTATCCATAATACCTCTCAGACAGGTACTTCTTCTTGAAGAGTCTCTCGAACTCATCCCAAATAAAATATTCTTCCCGAATTCCTTGACATTATTCACATATTCCCACTAGATATCTTCTTTCCCTTTTAAATTGAAGGTTGTTATTTTGGATTTCATGTTCTCTGAATAGTTATGCAATCTAAAGAATTTCTTCATCCCAAGAAATCATGCATCTGCATCTCCTAACTTCTTCATCTCTCCATTAAATGTAGGTGGCTTGAATTTCTTTAACTCCTTGGGAAATTACTCACTCCTCCTATAACGATTATGGTGGTGATGACTGTGATGATGTCTCCTAGATGAGGAAACAAAGTGATACCCATACATACTAGTCCTCGTGTCAGGTGTATCCAATGATCATCCACCTTTGACTATGTCCCCTTTATCCAACATGTGTCCTAAATGAGACTTGATACCATAGGCTTCATTAGTCTTCTCTTCATGTTTTTGAATAATCCTCAACTGTCCATGTCTCTGCAAGTCTGAAAAACTCCAAAGGATAATTAAATTGACCTCTTCTTGCTTTTCCTAAGCCCTTACAAATCTTTCTTGAGCCTCAACCAACCTTTCATTGTATTCTTTGTGACTTTTGATAGTTTCCCGCAAAATCCTTAATGTGTCTACTATATTAGGAGAATACCTATATCCTTGTTTCCCAACTAATATGTGGGAAGAGTCATGTGAATTTTATTCTACCATTTTGCTCATCATCTTTGATTATCTTCTTCCTGTGAGTATACGATTTCAGATAAACCAAATAGATACCATAACCAAAATTATACCTTAATGGTGTTTAGGGGAGGCTTATCGCACCTAAAAAATCAATCCACATTAACTTGATACATGTATAATCACAATCATATCAATATGCCAACATCATGCATGACAATACCAACTACATACCATGACCTCATGCATGACACCGAAAACCATGACAATGCATGCATAACCACATGCATCTAGCCCATTCAGTCCAAGTGTTTAAACCATGCTCTGATACCACTCTATAACGCCTCCTCCAATATTTACCCACTTTCACTAGCCTGCTTGGGGTAAACATGAGTTGAGTGCTACTATGACATGACTCAACCTCCTATATAACCTTAAGGAAATGGAGTCGATAAAACAAGACCTTTTGAGTTATATTTTGGAGTATCCATAGTAATAATCATACTTTTTCAACTTTTTGAATCCTAAAGGGGATGCATCATCAGGACATTTGAAAATAAGACCTTACTGACTTCCCTCAAGTGCTACAGGACCCCCAAGAGCTAACCAATCACTCCAAGTGACCAAACCCTAAGTTAAATTTACCTTTCATTGACCTAGAGCCTCATTCACTCCCATGAAAAGGTCTCCATGTGATTGGAGCCCTCTAGTCGCGCCGTTAGCCTTGATTCCCAATGACTATAGCCTTTTTCACTCAATTCTGTGCTAGCGACCCTAAGATCAGAGCCACTTTTTCAGGGCTAGGATCTAGATATCTACTCAAAACTTATTGAAATTCCCAAAAATGATAGATAAAATTGAGACAAAGCCTCTAACACAAAACTTAATCAAAAACTTGACCCAGTCGGGGTGTAACCATGAAATCCATTTCGTTAAACATATGGTGAATATGAAATCTACATGTCATGAATGCGCATTTGAACATAGAGATCTAAAACATATCTGAGAAACATAAATAAGGTCTAATTCCCTCTTACAATAGCTGAAATAACATCTATTAGGTCATGCATTCATTAACTGGTCATTTACCAGTAAAAACATGATAAGAGCCATAATTTGAACATGTCATAAAACCATGCTTATAGCTAGCATATAACCAGATAAATAAAAATGAGATAATAACCATTAAAACCACATAATAACAAGTAAATTTAATCATAAGATATAATGAGGAACTTAGCTCTTACTAACAAATGCAAAATCCATCCAAGTTAGGGACTTCCATGTACCACCTGACCATAGATTGGGCTAAACCAAATCTGTCTTTCATCCAGTCACCCCCGTACCATATTCCAAGCATGAATGTGGGATCTCATGGGATAAACCAGTCCGTAAACAACCAAGGGAATCTAGAGGTTAAACCACCTCCACCCTCACACTATCGTCATTTCTCCTAAACTGGTCTCGAGATCACAAAACCAAACCAAGCTTGGATGCCTCAGAATTCCAACATCGTCCCTTGAGGAATTTTCTTGTCTCCATCCACCTATTGAGGGCTTCTTGTAGAAAACCATCTCCACCCCCAACACTTGGGATTTTCTTGAGACCACCTCACCTGGATCCAAAACCTTCCAACGATCCAAATTTTAACCAAGAATGAATCTCTTCACATCATGGCTATCTAGAAATGGGAAGGCAAGGCTAAAACCACTATTGAAACCCGAAATAACCCATGCCAACAATAGAAAATGAACCAAATACACACATTCATATACCACGCATGCCAAGTCAATTAAGAAAACATACATGCAATCTATTACCTGCAAGTATTATCATTGATATCGCTTGATCAAACCTTTCCTTGCTTGATCCTTGCTTTCTTTTTCTTTCCTTTTCTTTCTTTTACTTGCTCGCTTTAATTCTCCTCTTGGTTCTCTTCTCCTCTCTAGGACTAATTCTAAAACTGAACTGACAAAAAGCCCCAAATTGATGCTCTAATGCCTTTTTATTATTGATGCCTCTAATTTATTCATTTTCCTCTATTTTCCTTCAATTTCCTCCTCACATGCAACTTGTGACCTTTCACCTTCATATTCTCCTAATTTCCTTTATTTTCATAAATAAAATGCCAATACATCTTTTTGCCTTTTAAAATCCTTTGCCAATTTCCCCTTAGCCATAATAAACAACAAGTGTTTCCCACTAGGATGCTTTGCCCAACATTCAACTTGGAATATTTGCCCAATGACCTTGGTTTTATTTTTCCTTTATTAACTTTATTACATGAAATTTTAACCCAGTGTTGTTACACACTCAAGCATAACCATCTAGAGAAGGTAGAAAAAGAACCAGGAAAGCCAATAGACTTGTGTAGAATGCGAGCGAGAATGTGGGAGCTCCTTCAAATTTATGCAGGCAAAGGAGGTCACTTGAGATCTACACTAGCTACATGGCTCTAATCACTGAGCTTGTAGAGACTCATCCATCCTATTTTGGGGAATTAGTAGAGAAACTAGTTTGGGTTGATGGAATAGTGGAAGAATATGAATCCACCATGAAGAATAGTGTTTTGGAAGTGGTCCCAAGATCGATAGATAAATCAATTATGGGTTCAGGATGTATCTTCAAAGTTAAGAATGCAACAGGTAGAGGAAAATAGAAGTATAAGGCCATATTTGTGGCCAAATTATTCTCTTAAGTTGATGGAATTGACTATCAAGAAATATTTCCTCTTGTAGCAATGTACTCATCCATTCGATCGATCCTTGCACTACCTGTGCAAATGGGGTGGAAGATCCACTAGATGGATGTAAAAACAACATTTCTCAATGGTGTTATTAAGGAGGAAGTGTACATCAAGGAACCATAAGGTTTTGATACAATTGATCGAGAGTCTCATATGTGCAGACTCAAGTGTGTGTTGTACGGTCTCACATAGACACCCCGTGCTTGGTACACCAGGATCGACAATTATCTCACTGGTTTTGGATTCACCAAAAGTGAAGCAGGTGTGAACCTCTATCATAATTTGTTAGAAGGTAAATTTCTTATTATTGTTTTATATGTTAATGATTTAATATTAACAGGTGATGAGTAGTTGATTAGCTCTTACAAGGAGGACCTTGCAAGGGAATTTGAAATGAAGGACATGGATCTTATGTTGAGAAATCTAGGGCATTAGCCTTAGGTGATTTCTCAACCATTAGTAACTACTTGTGAATGGTTTTTACTTCTTTAGACTATAATATTATTCTTCATAGATTATTAATGTTCTTATTCATAAAATAGTAACCAATGAATGAACATAAATAGACAAGAGACACAGAATGTAGGCTATCAACTAGTGCCAAAACCTCTCACTATTTGAGAGGAAAACTTGCACAAATTCTTCTTATAGAGATTCCAATTGAAGAATACCAAGACCAAGACCCTTGACATATTAGCCACTCCAAGACCAAGACACAAGTTTTCTTGATAGCCAACCTTCTTCTTGACTCCTCGTCTTCCACTTCAACCTTCTTCTCTTATACACATGAATTGAATTCATCTTCTATCGAACTGTGTACACACTTGGAGTGGCATGGAAACTCATGAATATCATATCACCATATGAATACTGAATCTATGTGGCTTCATTATAACACTGATATGCGGTTTCCAGAAATCCAGACTTCATGACTGTAATTCTTTTGAACTCCTTGACTATGATCATATCTGAGCTCCTTGAGTCCTTGTTGTCCCTAGAAAATTCATGGCATTCCCTTTCTCATGAAATACCTTTGTTTCTCCTTCAATACATTTTCTGAGCTAGTCTTTTGTGATATGAATATCAAGGAATCTGAGATTTTGAGATGTGATCACCCTTAAATATATCCTTGTTGTCCCTGAACTTCTTCATTGTAATAATCATTCAAAAATTATAGAGATATATGTGAATTCTCTATTGTCTGAAATGTGAAGACCCTAGGCACATATATATAGTAGTTTGTCCATAAAATAAGCCGACCTGAGCATCGAATAGGTTTGTCTCTCAAATAGGTAAGCTGGCATGATTTCCTTATGCATCTTAAGGCCGACATGAAGAAGGAGAACCAGAGCTTGTCACTGGAGAGATTTATAGACTTATATTCATTTGACACTTTCCCAAGAAGGACTTCTCCATGCATGGCATTGAATCTATGACTCTAATGATAAAACCTAAGGATCTTAGTGGGAGCCATCTAGATAAAAACTCTTACTCGTGAAACCCATGAAGGAAGGTATTACAAAAAAAAATATTCTCTTCTTTTCATTATTTACAAAGATCATAATTACATTTCATTATGAAGACCGAACCTAGTTACACTTTACAACATTCCCTCTTAACTAGGGAGGTATTCATAATGGTACTTGTTCATTCTCAATATGAATAATTCCTCATAAGAAGAGTCGAATTGGTAACCCATTTGTTTAGCATCATATTAACCAGCATTTTTATATAGCAAGGCCTTGACTAACAACTCTATCTCTCTATAAGAACCGAGCTCATTGCTGGCGAGACCCAATGATTTATAGACACCCTCATAATCATTGTTTCTCTCAAAATATACTCCACCTAGGTTCTCAGGGTGTGCTCCATGAGGACTATTCTTGTCTTGGGCTCCCCAACCCTCAAAGAATATCAATCTTCCACAACTCCTCTATTTTAGATGCCTTATCACATCATCAAAGAGTATCGTATGCCAAATGATTATCCTCTATTGTTTCTTCCCAAGTGAAGACAAGAATAATGTGTCTATCTCTCTCCCTCT
Source organism: Pinus taeda (assembly GCA_000404065.3). Lineage (NCBI taxonomy): Eukaryota > Viridiplantae > Streptophyta > Pinopsida > Pinales > Pinaceae > Pinus > Pinus taeda. The sequence continues at coordinate 216,430 of APFE030156993.1, forward strand.
CACTTAGGGAGGAAAAATTTACTCATACCTAAGCTCCCTCTTAATTAGGGACTTATAGCAGCTCCTTAGGTGGAGATGATATGTCAACCAACTGCTAGAAGAACTCCTTCCTTCGGTGTCATGTATTTTTATTTGTTAAAGGAGTCTTCTTTATTTAGGGACTTCTCATAGGGCACAAACCATCTATCACTTTCATCCATGAGTTATTAAGGTCATCATCCCTCTTATCAAAAAGTGAGTTATTGGTCTACATATGGTATTGCTTCATGCCATGTTGCTTCCTTTGGAAGACCTACATAAACCCATCCAAATATTTGTTCAATAAGAAATGAATACTTAAATCAAAATTACCTTTGTGATGGTCTTTCATCATTACATCTTCTAGTGTGCATCAAAATCTTGCATAAATTTTGACATATCTCCCAAAGATATCCATTGTCAAGGGTCTCTATCCTTTCTAGACTTCCATTAGAGTCTTCATATCTTTCCAGAAAATTTCCTAGTCAAATCTTCTTGGTCTTTCAGATGTTGATTTCCTTTACCATGGTTGCATATCTCAAGATCTTTGCCTTTCTTTCTTCACACATTTCATTATTGAGGAAAATTAATTACCTATCATTTAATTGTCAACCCAGGGGTTTCATAAGACTTGCGAAGCATGTGTGAACTGTATATTCTAGAAATTAACTTCCAATTTAGATCAACCTATCTATGAAACCAAATAACTATAGACCAAATTTACTTATTCTAATTAATCAATCAATTCAAAATAAATTATAGTACAGTGTGTGGAATTGAAATCTTAATATATCAGACTTGCGGGAATTGAAATCTTGATCTACCACACTTGCAGGAATTGAAAAGCACACCACTCTTTCAGGAATGAAATCTACTCTAAGGGATCATGTGTGCATTATCAAATCAGGATCCTATGAAATGAATAATCAAAACCACATGATATGAAATGAAAGCAAAAATAATCTTTCTTAACCTCTAGATATGAAAGAAAATAAAAACAATCACTCTTAACCTCTCACACTGGAAAAGATATGAAAGAAATAAATCTTAATCTATGAAAAAAAATAAATCTCACACATTATAGGTGGCCAATCCAAAAAAATGAGGGATGGAAAGTTGAGAAGCTCCAAATGCAAGCATAACCAAATCAAAGTGAACATCACTCATGAGCATGGTGCCAAATTCAAATTCTATATTCAAAACATGATCATTTCCCCAACTTTACACATGCCTTTGAAAGGAGGAGGCTCTCCTATTTATACTAAAACATAAGAAGCTACCTCATTAATGGAGGTCCATTATTCTCTCCCTAGATCACTAGAAAATATCACAGAGTTACAACTCAAATAGATAATGATGAGACACATATCATGTTTGACCTTTATCCAAATCTTCTTCCATATCTTGAAGGGAAGTCGAATTTGAGCATTGGAGACCACATAAGGGTGCCTTGGAAGCTTCCAAATGACCTACACATGTCATGAAACTCAAGCCACTTTTAAGTATTAGCAAGTATATGTCATTTTTCTAAGTTTTAACCATTTAATTCACTTATAATACTAGAAATAATTAAATTTTGGAAAACACAAATGGAACCCATATAATTATAAAAATGGAGGCTAATGAAATATTATGTGGTCATGGAGTTTCCGCATGTGAGTGAAATGGTGGCGATAAAGGTGAAAGTAGATGATATTTTGAATACATTTTGGAGACTCTACATTCTCTCCAACTGACGTTATTGCATGTCTTCATGCGATCTACTGCATTTCTTAATCATGATTTGCTTTTGAATGAGCTTGGCTTATATCAATTGTCCTTAAACTTTGCATTTGTCAATTTCATTTCTTTTTGCAAAGTATTCCTTGTCATACATTGAGTTGTAACATGTTTGGTTGGTTCTTGTGTGACAACCAAATCTTAATTGGAATTGGTTCTTGTGTTTCAATACCTTGTTTCTTTTTGTTGCGGCAAGATTTATTGAATATATGTAAGAATGGATCTTTAAATCAACCATATAATATGCTCACCATTTAGGCATTTATTTACAAATAACATAATTTTTGAACCATATTGAAATCATAATTGATTAGGATAGGTATGTTATAATGAAATGAAGTGAAATGGGATGAACTGATATGGATTTGAAAATAAATGGATGTCCCTTCCCCCCAACTAAAGGTGTTTACGTTTTCTTTAAATGAGAAAGGAAATATGGTGAAGTATTTTCCAAAAATTATAATTTCAGTATTCAATGAATTCTATGATTAAAAGCTAGAAAAGAACATACCTTTACTTACCTAGGAAGTGGACAAACTGTGCATATGTAAAGAAGTTGTAGTTGTTGCTAGATCATGGAATAGAATGTAAAATTTCATTTGCTTCTTGGTTGCATAAATGGTGGATGAAGTGGTGAAAGTGGATTCTTTATTTCTACTGCTAAATCTATTGTATCTGCTGCAGAATGCTGAAATGATATAGTCTTCACCCACTACAAAATTAGATGGTACAATTCTAGCCATGCAAATGAATGTGTTGTTGTCGAGCATGAAGAGAAGTCATTGGATTACCGACCATTGATGAATGCCATTAACCAATATGAGGAAAACTCATCATTAATGTCAACGAGTGCTAAGGTACCTAAGTACATCTTGCAAAGTGTGAATAGATGAGCTGATGTTGAGCCACTTGTAAGATCCAATGATCAAGGGACATTAATGCATTCCCACGATTGTCAGCGAGAGAACTTGTCATTGATGCATACAAGCCTCAAGGTACTAATAAGGACTCTAGCCCTAAACCTAGATAATGTGCTGATGTCGATAGGCCAAGACTTGTTAGAAGGGAGGCCTTAATGAATCCTCCATCATCTAGTGCAAGCATAAACAATAATTTTGAAGGACTATGGAGGAAAATTTTTGCAATGGATCAAGGTTTATTTGAAAAAGCAAAAAGAAAATGTGATGAATCAAATTTGTAGGGGAGTTGAATGGTTTTATTGTTGGGTTTAAAGGTTAGTGAAAGCAAGGCAGGAAAATGATTGTGAAGGAAAATGAGATGAATATTTTATTCACTGAATGAGCATGAATGCAATGGTAAGACTGGTACCTGAAAGGCTTCCAAATGATGTGATGGATCTGATTCGACATTTTTTAATCTAAAATCATTTGCTAATGCTTGGATATTTCATCTTTGATGTTGCTCTGACCATGTTCTTTGGAAAAAAATGTGGTCTTTGAGAGACACTGTTTGTTTGTGTACATTTGTTTATCCTCTCGAAACCTACGAAAATTTAGTACTTATTCTGCAATGAAATGTAAGATTTATCAAAAGAGGGAGGTGATTAATCTCTTTATTTATGACATTAACACAAAAAAAGAAACTGAAAATTAGTACTAATAAAACAAATTCACGAAGGAAAATCAAATGAATTTTTACTTGTTTCGAAACTAGTGCCTCAGGTTACCTATTGTGTCTTTTCAGAAATTTCTTCATTTTTTTGTTGTTTCAAAATCTGATGATAGCTTTCTCATTGTGTAGATCTCTTCAAGATATCTCCAACGACACTTGAATCGTCAAAATCCGATGTCGCATGAGAAAGTTAGGATGATTTGAAATTTGGGTGACATAATGAAAGCTGTCATGCTTAAATGTGGCATGGGAACATGATGCTGATGTGAAGGATGAAGTAGGAAAATTAAATGGCATGTTGATCATGATTTTTTATTAGAATACTTTGTCACAAAATAAATCATTGAATTAAATATAGAGCTGTAGAATTGTTGTTCAGCTGCAGAATTGTTGTTAAGTTGCAGAATTGCGTAGTTTCTGTAGATGAAATCCTGAACAGACAGTTAAATACACACAACTATGCATTTTTTGTTATAAACAAATAACCAGTCCAATATCCAAATTTATCAATACTCTTTCCTAGAAAAATTAGCAAATTTAAATTATATATATATATAATTATATATATATATATAATTATATATATATATATATATATATATACATATATAATATATATATATATAATCTTATTTGTTATTTATTATTATTATTATTATTTATATCACAAATAAAATATAATAAAATCCATTAAACAAATTTACACACAGAAAGGTGGCTGCAGGAAACTGTTGACACTTGAAAATTTGTTGATCATGAATCCAACTTGCAAAATGGTGATGATCATCCTCATGTTTGAAGAAAAAAATCCTGATATCTTGCATCCAAGAGAGCTCTTGGTAGCATTCTTTCTTCTGGTGAAGGCATTCCCCACACCAACTTAAGAAATTGTGTTGGTGCTTCTCAAGCTCCTCTGCATGGGCATCAAGATTGACATGTGTATCATAGCGTACACAATGAAAAAAAGACCACCACTAGTATAAAAAAGTTCCTAGGAAAACATTTAATATGACGTTTGAATCATCCACATGAAAACCAAGATCACGATCTTGATCCTTGCTATACTCGACAACAAAACCATGATGTGTATCAAGAGTTGAGCAACCAACATCTGGAAATAAAAATAAAGCCAAAGGTTTGATGAACTTAATCATTAATTTATCAAGCATCATGTGCCATTGCAATCGCTCGGGATCTAAATCAAACAATCACAGGAACTCGAGAAATATGTGGTGAATCTACCTCTTGTAGATCAGGGAGATCAGATTCTTGGAGGATTGTTTGCAGGAGAAAACCAAATGGCCACAACTGTCTCTATGCATTAACTAAAAACCGTTTTTTCTCGCGTAATTTGCCAAATAAGGCTCCACAGAATCTTGAATATCTCCTAATTGGTTACGAATTTGAGAAACTCATTCCTGCGTATTATGACTGACCCCGTTTTGAGAAAAGCCCACGTTTTAGTTTTTTCAAATTCGTTTTTAGCTAGCCACAAATCGTGTTTTAAAATGACATGTCGAAAAATATTATGCATTTCTAGCAAATGCTTAGGTAACTAATGGGTCTTGAAATTAAATAATGGTTGCATTCCAGAATATAATTGTTGGAGATTGTTATGACTCATTTATGGTGCAAACCAACTTCCTTTGTAACCTTCATCATTTGCAAGCCATTCATTGCCCATGGTAAGATCTGTCCACCAAAACCCAGTTTACAAACTGAGATATGAACCGGAGCAGAGTTTGAAGCTTGACGAAATTTAGATTAAACGTTTTATTTGCAGGTTTTGTCAGAGGATGAATCCCCCAACAACCAAAATTTGGATTCGACTGCTTTCAACGTGTAATTACCAACACCGAATAACATTGTTCTATGGCACTCCATTTGGATTACGTTGAGTGAAGTTCCAATCCAGGTTTAATCTAGCCATATGGCTCCATTAATTCAACTGTTGACTCCATGTCTTCTTCTTCCCACCGCAAGCGAAGATGATCTACCAGCCCTTCATAAAACTTCTTCATCAACTTACTATCCTTCAACCAACGTGGAGCAATGTTGTATAGGCCAACCATAAATACTGAACAATTCTTCATCATCACAGATTTTTTTGTGGAAAGTAAAGGTTTTTTTTAGTTGGTTAATATTTTGGATTATTATATATTATTATATATGATTGTTTTTTTTACAAATACATATCATATATATTATTTATGTACATTTTTTTAATGGTTAATTGTTTTTATTTTTTATTTTTAATGTTTTTTTTGGTCAAATTATTAAATGCAAAAAAATAAACAACAATCTAAAAATTCTAAATTCTAAATAAAAATGCAATAAAGAACTTAAAAAAATGCAGTCATGTTTGATTTTCTTCTTCTTCTTCTTCTTCTTTTTCTCTTTTTTTTTTTTGAATGTTTTCTGAGTTTAGACTTCTGTGATCTATATTAATAATAACAAATTCTTTCGGAAACAATCACATAGGAGAAATTTTGTCCGTTTCGAACCATCCAGTATGGTTCATCTTCAGGACAAGATGAAGAATCAGATCTAGGCAATGAAATAAATAGATGAAGAGAACAACTAATTAGCCGTTAGAAAAAAAACGACTAGTTTGAAAAAATATACCTAAATTTCTATTTTATTATTGTATTTTTTAGTTAAAAGGAATTTTAATTATTATATAATAATAAATAATAATTGTAAAAAATAAATTAAAAATATATATATATATATATATATATATATATATATATATATATATATATATAACATATATATATATTATATAAATATAAATAAATAAAAAAATATTTATTATTAATTTATATTTTAGATTTTATTAAATAAAGTATAATATTATTTAATAAATCCAAAATAATAAATTATTATTATTTTTTAAATTGATAAATAATATATAAAATTTAATTAATTTGTTTTTACAATTATTAATTTATTAATAAATAATATAGAAGTAAATAACTATACTAATATTAAAATTCTTTTTAACTAAAAAATACAATAATAAAATAGAAATTTAAGTATATTTTTTCAAACTAGCCGTTTTTTTTTCTAATGGCTAGCTAGTTGCTCTCTTTATCTATTTATTTCATTGCCTAGATCTAATTCATCATCTTGTCCTAAAGATGAACCACACTGGATGGTTCAAAACGCATCGACAAAAATTCTCCTATGTGATTGTTTCCGAAAGAATTTGTTATTATATGAATGTTTTGAGTGGAGCCATGTGTGTAACAAAATGATAGATATGTTCATATGCAGGTTTGAAATATATTCCTTGATACGTACCCGTGTATGAGAGACCAACTGTCTTGATTGAGATGATGTCAGAAGATACTGAAGAATGGAACACTGGGATCCAATGATTGTCTTGAACCAAGATTCAATATAATATTGTCTTCCTTGGCTTCCTTATATCATGTCGTGCAAGTCCTCACATATTTGATCTCCATTCATAGAATCTAGTGATAAGCATGCATGAAACTTTTCAATCTTAGGTTCCAATAACTGCTCTTTATCGACGGGCATCCATGATTCTTGGATCTTATCTAAATCTTCTTCTTCTATTTGTTTTTCTTCAATGACAACTGGTGAATCATTTTTCAATACCTCAACATTATAAGTGGATTGAGGTGTTTTATTGTTGGGGATTCGAAATGGTTGTGTAGGTAGTGGAGTAGGAATGGATCTTTGGGGTGTTTGTGTGTGCGGTAATGGGAAAGATTGAATTGAGATTAACTGAGGGTGAAATTGATGTTGAGGTGGAGGTGAATGGTATGGATAACATTGATATTGGTATTGAGGATAGTGAGGGAAAGATTGAGTATATGGTGGATTTCCTTTGTAAGGATCTTCCCACCCCTGTTTCCAAGATTGGTTTTGAGATTGGGATTGAGATGGCTAAGGTTGCCAAGGCAAAGGTGTTTGCCAAGTACTTTGAGATTGTTGTGCATAACCCTGAAATTGTGCACAAGGATATTGCATCATATTGGGTTGATGAGAATGCCATGGTCCTCTTGGAGCTTGATTCACTCCATTATCCTTTCGGTAAACTGCCTTTAACCCTGGTAATGATGGGCAATCTATAGTAGCATGTGATCCTGCACAAATTTTACAAATTTTAATTTTATCAAGTGGACATTCATGCAAAGCAACATTTTCAACTTTTTTCTTGTTTTGCATTCTTATCATCTCAATTTGTTCATTTAAATTACCAATAATGTTTAGAAAATTGTTAAGTTCAATTTGACTTACCAATCCCGTTGTCAACTTACTTTCCCTTGCCGTAACTAGATCTTGAGGAGATATTCCATACTTTGCTTTTCCTCTTGATATGTTCTTGCATAGTTCTCAAATCTCTTGAAATGACAATTGATAAACATGTCCTTTTCCCACCAGGTTAAGAAGATCAATCCATTCACCCTTTATACAATTTCGTAGGAGAGTTTTTAATATGTCTGATCCTAGATTATGCATTTTAGATCTTTTGATATTATAAGTAAATCTCTCCACTAAGTCTTCTAGATTTTCATCCTCTTTTTGATTCATCTTAAAGACTTCATTTTTAACGTCATGGTGTTTGTAATGATTTTTATATTTTTCCAAAAACACTCTTTTCATATCATCCCATGTCCTTATACAATTCGTTCCTAAAGTCATGAACTATCTAAGAGATTTATCCTTCAATGTTTTTGGAAACAAATTCAATTTTTGAATGTGTAATGAGTAGCCATAAGATCTACAAATGATTTCAAATTCAAAAAGAAAAGTTTTCAGGTCTTCTAATATCATACCTTTGAAGTTAGGAAGTACGGATGGAGGGATGTTCTTCATTTGAACATTGACATCAGTTTCTTGTATGGGAAATCCAAAAGGATCTCCATCCATTTCTTGATCCGCCTTTGTCATCTCTTTTACTTGCAAAAATAAGAATTCATGATGTGGATGTGTGGTTCTTACTTCACCACATGATATAGTGGGGGTGGTAGGTGATTGAAGGTTTTTTTTTTTTTTTTAATGATATGTAGCTAAATGATTTATGCATCTACATGCTTTAATCATGCATCTAGAAAAAACTAAAAAATGAACTCTAGACTGAAAGCTAGTTCTTATGCGCACTTCCCCAGAAACACCGCCAAAGTATTGAGGCAAATTAATTACCTATCATTTAATTGTCAACCCGGGGTTTCGTAAAACTTGCAAAGCATGCATGCACTATATATGCTAGAAATTAACTTCCAATTTAGATCAATCTGTATACAAAACCAAATAACGACAAACCAAATTTACTTATTCTAATTCAAAAGAAATTATAGTATAGTGCGTGGAGTTGAAATCCTAATCTATCACACTTGCAGGAATTGAAATCTTGATCTACCACACTTGCTGGAATTGAAAATCACACACTCTTTCAAAAATGAAATTGCATGAAATGAAATATACGTAAGGGATCATGTGTGCATTATCAAGTCAGGATCCTATGAAATGAATAATCAAAACCACATGATATGAAATGAAAGAAAAAACAATCACTCTTAACCCCTAGATATGAAAGCAAATAAAAAAATCACTCTTAACCTATCACACAAGAAAAGACATGAAAGAAATAAATCTTAATGTATGAAATAAATAAATCTTAATCTATGAAAAACAATAAATCCCACACATTATAGGTGGCCAATCCAAAAGCATGAGGGATGGAAAGTTGAGAGGCTCCAAATGCAAGCATAACCAAATCAAAGTGAACATCACTCATGAGCATGGTGCCAAATCCAAATTCTATTCAAAACATGAGCATTTCCCCAACTTTACACATGCCTTTGAAAGGAGGAGGCTCTCCTATTTATACAAAAGCATAAGAAGCTACCTCATTAATGGAAGTCCATTATACTCTCCCTAGATCCCTAGAAAATATCATAGAGTTACAACTCAAATAGATAATGATGAGACACATATCCTCTTTGACCTTTATCCAAATCTTCTTCCATATCTCGAAGGGAATTTGAATTTGAGCATTGGATTTCACATAAAGGTGCCTTGGAAGTTTCCAAATGACCTACACATGTCATGAAACTCAAGACACTTTTAAGTATTAGCAAGTATATGTCATTTTTCTAAGTTTTAACCATTTAATTCACTTATAATACTAGAAATCATTAACTTTTGGAAAACACAAATGGAACCCATATAATTATAAAAATGGAGGTTAACGAAAGATTATATGGTCATGGAGTTGCAGCATGTGAGTGAAATGGTGGCGATAAAGGTGAAAGTAGACGATATTTTGAATACATTTTGGAGACTCTACATTCATTCCTAGGAGCTTCCAATCGGAGTTCATTAGTTGTAGTCAACTATCTCATACTTCATATGAGGACATATTATGTTGATTTTATCTAGTGTGACCCATGCCTTCCGGCAACCTTTCATAGGAGGAGGTTCATTTCCTTTTTATCATGCTTCTCAAGATAGAGCAGCGATCCATGTTACCTACAACCAAAACAGCATGACTTTATAATATTGAATATAAGCATACATGCCTCATTTTCCTTTAGTTCATCTAAGCTTCTTTCAGCGACTTTCTTGATTGAAAAAAGCTTCAATCCCTTGATTTGATTTATATGTCATCATACCATTTTCCCATGAATTACACATGTTGGAGTTCCTGATGAAACCCCTGAATCTTGAGAATCTTGCATATCCCTATCCAACAAATGTTTCCTTTTGACTTGATGTATGATGAGACTTGTCCTAAACGACTTCTTCCCTTTCTACTTGAGCTTTCAATAAGGCCACCAATATCTATGTCCTTAATGGTTGAATACCATAGTATTTTGTTTCAGCTTTCCTATCACGAGCTCTTGCTTCTAATTTTTTTCCTCTTTCAGCTTCCTCCACTTCTTTGGTGAAATGGAATTATTTTCTATCTTCCTTGATATTGCCCCTTTTGAGCTTAGGATAATATTTTCTGTAATTCTCATAGCATTGAGTCTTAGCTATGATCTTCTCTCCTTACGACAAATGTCTGAATACTTTTTTCCCTCAACCTGTATTCTTCTATATTGCCTAGAAATCACAAGTTTTTGAATGGAAAAACTTTCTTATCCTCACAGACATTTTTTACCTTGTTCATCAATTAGTGTATTTAGATTATGAATATTATCTCATCCTAGATCTTGCAATTTAGATTTTATGAAGATAATATTTTATCCTTTGATACCTTCAATTTGTGTGGATTAGATCTAATTGATATGACCTTCTTTATCGTATCTTCAGAGAATAGCTTTAACAACTTATCAAATATCTCTTTGATGTCTCCAATCCTGCTCTATATGGAATGAGGGGACCTTTGACTCATTTTATAAGAATCCCTTTAGCCCCTTGATCCCTTTCCATGTATTTAGATCATACTTGACCTTTAGATGGTTTGGGTACCTTTTCATAGATATGATTAATGACTTCATTTTCTTTGAGGACTATCTCTATCCTCCTTTTTCATGCAAGTATATTCGATGACTTAACCAAGTTATAGATCTCCTTGCAAAAACGAAGTCGTTTTACTATATTAGATTATAGAATGAAAGATAATTACTGGACAAGTGAAGATGAAATCTTCAAATTGATCCCTTTGATTATGGTGGTTGATGAATATGTATTAGTTCCCTTTTTGATGATCTTATTTCAAATGAAATTCCTTCTTCAATGAAAGGAGATTGCTCCTTTTATGATGACAACTTCTTTAGATTTAGCTTCCTTTGTTGATGGTGATTAATGAGGATGTTTTAATACTTCCTCGGATGATATTCTTCAAGGATAAGGAGGATATCAATGCTTCAATGAGGGTAGAATGCCTTGGAACATTTTGAATATGATGGCAGTGCCTTTTAGCCTTATTTGGATAACTATCCTTCAAGATACTTCGACTTCTTCGATGGTGAATGAGTGTATAAGAAATGCTTTCAAAGTTTTGAATTTATTCAAGATGATGTGATATTTGTCCTTGAAGTGCTTCTCTTGAATGTTTATACTTTGGGCTACCTTTCTTTGTATATTTATTCATCTTGATGAGGGTTGTTGTGGTCTTTTTACTGGAGGATCTAACACTTTTGCTGTGTAGAGTTCTAGTTGCCTTGATTGATTGTTGATCCCAAGACTTCCTTTTGAACTAGAATTTATTCTTCAATGTAGATGTCGACTTTAATTTGACTTGATATGGTGCCATTCTTAAAATTGATCCTTGAGTGTCTCTTTTATTATATTCCCTTCCTTAACTATCACCTTAGCTTTGATATCATGTTGAGAAATCTAGGGCATTAGCCTTAGGTGATTTCTCTACCATTAGGTACTGCTTGTGAATGGTTTGTACTTCTTTAGATTAGAATATTCTTCTTCTTTGATTATTAGTGTTCTTCTTCATCAAACAATAACCAATGCCTGAACATAAATAGACAAGATACAAAATGTAGGCTATCAGACAGGGCCTAAACCTCTCACTCTTTGAGAGGAAAGCTCGTAAGAATTATTCTTATAGAGATTCCAATTGACGAATACTAATACCAATACCCTTGACATACTAGTCACTCTAATACCAAGACACAAGTTTTCTTGATAGTCAGGCTTCTTCTTGACTCCTCCTCTTCCACTTCAACCTTCTTCTCTTATCAACATGAATTCAGATCAACTTCTATCGAACTATAGACACACGTGGAGTGACATGGAAACTCATCACTATCATATAACCATATTGTGAATATTGAATCTTTGTGGCTTCATTATAACACTGATATGTCGCTTCCAGAAATTTGAACTTCATGGCTGTAATTATTTTGAACTCCTTGATTGTGATCATATCTGAGCTCCTTGACTCCTTGTTATCTCTAGAAATGTCCTGGCATTCCCTTTATTATGAAAGACCTTTGTTTCTCCTTCAATGCCTTTTCCGAGCTTGTCTTCTATGATATGAATCTCAAATAATATGAGCTTCTAAATTGTGATCACCCTTAAATATATCCTTGTTGTCCTTGAACTTCTTCACTGTAATCATCACCCAAAAATTACAGAGATATAAGTGAATTCTCTGTGTTCAAAATGTGAATACCCTAGCCACACACACACACACACACACACACACACATATATATTTTTGTGTGGTTCACGACCACCCTTGGTCACTGGCTGGCCGCTACGTCCACGTCTTAGAGACTAGGATGATCCACGAGGATCAAACCTTTTGGCCATCAACAGACCTGACCCCAAGAGCTTACGGGAATTGACCCTATGACCTCCCATCTGGCGAGGCCCCGACTTGACCGATTGAGCTAACTCTTGGGGCTATATATATACATATAAACATATATTAGTCTGTCTTAAATAGGTAAGCGGGCATGATTTCCTTATGCATCTTAAGGCTGACATGAAGAAGGAGAATTAGAGCTTGTTGTTGGAGGGATTTATAGGTTTATATTCATTTGACACTTGACCAAGAAGGGCTTCTCCATACATGATATTGACTATATTACTCTAATGATAAATCCTAAGCCTCTCAATGGGAGCCATCTAGATAAAAACTCTTGCTCATAAAACCCATGAAGCAAGGTATTACAAAAATAATTGTATTATATTCTTTTCATTATTTACAAAGATCATAATTACATTTCATTATGAAGACCAAACCTAGTTACACTTTACAACATCTCATGCACTACTTCCTTAGGCTAGAAGTATGGAAAGGTGATGGGGAATTTTTTGTGTCTCAAGAAAAGTATGCCACCAAGATACTGCGGAGATTCCACATGGAAAGTTTTAAGCCCATGGAGACACATCTTGTGACAAATTGGAGGAAGGAGACTGCCACTTCAGGTGAAGAGGTGGATGCTACCATTTACTAGTAGTTAGTGAGTTCACTAATGTATCTTGTGAACATATGAATAGATATGTGATATGCAGTTAAATAGATAAGCCAAGCTATGGTTAGGCCAACCAAATTGTATTAGAAGGAAGCTAAGCATGTCTTACAATACCTTAGAGGCAATACCCAATATGGATTATGGTTTAAACTGATAGAGGGAATGAATTTGTATGGTTTCACAGCTGCAGATTAGGCACAAATTCCATCCGAATGAAAGCGTATATCAAGTATAATTTTAAGTGCCGGGTTTGTAATGGTTTCCTGGTACAATAGGAAGCAAAGATCTGTGGCGCTCATCTCAGTAGAAGAAGAATACATAGCTGCAAATCAAGAAGGTGAGGTGATCTAGATGAGAATGATACTTTTGTGACTGTTTTGTTAGATGATGGATTCAACTGTGATCTATTGTGACAATCATAGTTTCATTAAGCTCTCTGATAATCTGATATTTCACAATCGACCCAATCATACAGATATCTGGTATCATCATTTACGGGACTGTGTGCAGAGGTAGATAATGTTGCTACAATACATTCTGACATAGGAACAAGATGATAACATCTTGACAAAGGCTTCGTCAAGAGGGAAGTTCAAGTTCCACAAGTGCGGGATAGGGGTGGTTGATAATCCCTTTCTTGCCTAGAGGGAGTTTTGAGAAGTGCAACAAGAAATTCTCAATTTGACTTTTCCATGGTCAAATTGAGAAAATTTGAATTTACACATCAGCAGACAACTTGGATGCAATTGTCTTGTGTGACATGGCTCTTGTCCCTCAATTAGCTTAGTAAATTTGAGTTAGAGGGCTTGGAATTCATTTAAGCATGTGTGATTTCTAAATTTTAGTAATCTAGTTTAGTTATATCTAGTTGAGTTCAATTAAACTAGTTCTAACAATTGGAGGAACTATTGGAAGGTTAGTTGTGTAGTGGGATAGAATTCTAACTCAGTGATCATCTAGGTAACTGATCAATCAACGTAAAATAACTAGTGCTTGTAGAGAATTCGAGTTCCCAACTATGGTAGACATTCCAAGGCAGTGTAACAAGTAGCTGTATAAAAATTTGAGTGTACAGGTGTTGCATGCGGTTGGATGATAAAACCTTTGGAATTGGGCAATAAATAAGAGGAAAATTCCCAAAAAATAGGGGCTAATTCTCTAGGATTTGCACAAGGAAATAGGGGCTTAATCAGAGGAAAAATTTGACTAATTCTAAGTTAGAGCTTCTCATTGAGTAGAGATATAGGTTATTCACTTGCAGGTTGAGCTCAAATTGAGCTAGCAATTGTAATACATCTATATTCATCTTATTATTGCAAAGAGCCTTGAGGGATTTTTCCCAGTTGGGTTTCCCTAGGAAAATTATTGTGCATGTGTGTTATTTATTATTACATGTCTGAGATTGTTGTTCTAAATTATGAATTGAATTCTGCAGATCAATAGAGTAGAATTGTGCCTCTTGATTTAGATTAAAATTTCTGGAGTATTTTCAATTCTATCATCATATCAAAAATTGTTTCATGAACTAAGGTAGGAGGAAATATCTATAGTTATTTCATCCCTTTTATCTCTAAATGCTTCATTACCATAACAAAATCCACCATATTCTTGAAATATTTTCTCAGATACATTTAGATAGATCGTTTCAATGATTTGTTGTTTGCTAGGATCTGAACATGACCAAATAGTAGATGAAGTGATACTAAGGTTTTTATCTTCTATTTCACCTGTTGAAAAATTCCTTGTCATATTTGACTACAATTAGTACCTATCTAATGCTGTTAATCATCAATTGACGAATTACGATGTCTTTTCTAAAACTTTCGAGTATGAATAATTGTGGAAATCTCCACTCTAGAATTACGAGGTCACCTAGTTTTTTAGGTACCAATATATTCTAGTGTATATGTTCCTATTTTTCCAAGTAGACAAGTTTTATAGGGTACAATATCAAAGATAGGATTTCAATGGCAATTTTATTTCAATTATTAGCTGGATATTGATGTTGAGAAAGCATTGTAAGGAGTTTTCATTCTCAAACTTTACTAACAAGTTTTTGTCAGTGTATTTTAGTCTCATGTATGATATATTTCCACCAATATTATTCCCATAAAAAATGATAATTTTATAGTTGAGCAATGTACTTAGAATGGGATATTGGTATATGTACAAAGAATTTACTGAGATTAGAATATATGGAAGTGAATTGGCACCCTATAGGCTTCTACTTTTCCTTCCTATTAGAAAAATTCCCCTAGAATTTATTAGGGAAAGCTTAAATGTAGAGTAGATTCATTTTCTCACTAGAAACACTTAAGTTTTTTTAAATTAAAGGCATAAGTTGTGCCATTTATGGTAAATATTGTAGCAGTTAGTGCAAAAGTTGAAACCATGCTACAGGAAATGAAGTTTGTGTAGGGAGGGGTCTGACACTATGACCCTTATGGGATAATTTCAAGTAAAATAATTGAACACAAAGAAAATCCTTATAAGCATGTGTCAAAGCCTAAGGTCGAACAATGTGAAAATAAAGATATTTTGGAGCATGATCCTTCACTAGCTCTACAACAAACTTTTAGAATAGATCATACATCAAAGACATATATGCTAGAAACCCATGAACAAAGAGAAAATGAATTAAAAAGGGAATTATTGGACATTGAATAATCGACTTCTAGGTCATAAATTACTGAGTATAAAAGAGATAGAGAATGGAAGTTCCAGTAGTTTTAGTCACTGAAGTGACATCAAGAAAACCTGTTCTAAATATAGAATTGTTATCTTCAACTACTATAGGATATGGAGTATCATTATCTAATATGTCATTTGTTCTTTCTTCCAAGCATGGAAGCATCTTATCTTAATTCATAGAAATCAAGAATAGAAACATTAAATTAAGACGAGAGGCCTATAACGAGCTTTGGAAAAAGGGCACAAATTCACAAACCAAATTGTTATCAGCCTTAGACTATCAAAAGGGTAAACTCCAAATGGTAGTTTTAGAGCCAAAATTCCGAATCACCAGGACTACATATGATTACAAAGCCACCAACCTTACAATTGACCTAAAAAAAATCCATGTGATTGATCAAATGGATCTTCACAGGAAAACAAGGGAGATTTTATGTAAAAGTTTATCAATCTCAATTGCAAGTGTCACTAGACTTAAAATTTGTTGACTAAGGTAAATGATCAGCTTAAATATGAGAATAATTCTTCAAGAACTAAATAAATAAAAATCAATAACTTAGAGAACAATATTATTAAGCTAGGAGCATATCTAAATGATTCAACCTCAATTCAAGAGTTGATAAAGTCTAGGAAAAAGGATATCCGAGAGTTGAGGAAGAAAATTAATATGATATCTCTAGAGCATGTCCAAACTCCAGAGATAGAAACGACGCAAAAGGAGAAGGAGAAGATACTTTCACTAATTATTGAACTAAATAAGTAGTTGGAAAAGCTGGAAGTTGAAACTAAATGCTTGTTAAAGGAAAAGGTTGAACATAAATGTACATTAATGAGCTTATAAGCAATAGTAACAAAGGGATACCCTTTAGGAAAATTAGCAGACACAATGTCATCATTTAGTTTAAAGGATTAGGAAATCAAAAATTTGAAAAAGGAATTGAGAATAGCCAATGAGGAGTTGAAAAATAAATGTAATATTCTTGTTGGTGAACTTTAAAATAAAAAACTTCATTACAAAGTCAAATTTAATGGTATAAGAAAAAAATTATGGGATAACAACCATTAATCGAAACTAGAATACTATTTTGGATAGATATTTATATTTATATTTCATATTTATGATAATCATTTGAAGTAACTAGCCATGAAACAAATTTATTGCAATTTGCAAAAAAGGGAAAAAGGAGATCAAGTAAGAATTAGGGAGTAAACCATTAATAGTGAAAAGAGTGATTAAGTTTCTCAATGCCAAAGGTGATGAAAAGCTCAAGGTATTAGGATTTCATGAGAGAATTGGTTGGGTATTAGAAATGAATCATGTTCTCATTAAATTAAAGTTTACCCAACAAGTGCAGTAGAAGTGCAAGTTGGTTCAAAAAGAAATTGATTCTTTCAATACTGGGTTTAATCTCTTAAAAGGAATCGGTATGTCTTCATGTTGGGACTCAAACGAAAAATTAATTTCTTTGGATGAATACAAAGAAATATTAAATGGGCATGACACAAATGATGATAAATTCTACAATATGGCAGGAGCTTTGAAAGGTGAGCAAATTGTGGAAAACCTAACGAATGATTTTACATTCACTACGAGGTGAGATCAAATTTTCCTATTAAGCCAACTTATAAAAAGTATATTGATTTGGATCTGAGGAAACTGATATCATGTAGCTATCCAACTTAGTCAAATTGGGAGTGAAATGCTAATCCAATATTGTGAATTATTCAATTACTTCAGTAGAATCTGGGAAACGGGTACATGTGCAAACTCAAAATTGGACCGCTAATGAAGTTTCTATTTTAACGTATCGGATCCTATGTTTCTTTATTTTGTAATAAAACATTGTTTTGTATTATTGTATAAAAACTAGAAAGCAACTAGAATCAAGGGTTAGCTTTTAGCGAAAATGAAGACTTGTAATTTGTATTTTTTGAAACATTTTACTTTCACATAGCTTTTACAAGGGAACAATTAATGAAACTCACTAATAGCCTACTAACATAAGTACTTAATTTCTCAGATGGTTTCCCAATGTCTGGTCGCATTATGTCAAGCTCGCTAAATGTAATGAAAATGTTAAACATAGGTTATCGTGCCTTATAAGCATTTCCCTAATGTTTTGTGTGTATAAAACAACATTACATTTCATGGTAAATTATCAATGCATTTAATTACAATAATTATTTATAATAAAGTGGAAATTACATTTAATGAAAAGTAACTTAAAACATTAATAATAAAACAAATTTACAAGAAAATATGAATTAATTTAACGTTATAGTGTTATATCAAGACACCTAGCCTATGTTGTACTTCAATGCAATGACATCTACTGGTTTATATTACTACGATATAACATGTGTCATTTTCATTGGGCCACAACATGTGTTCCCAATGAAATCCAACAACCATGGTTAACCACGATTAATAACTATGATTGTCCATTGGACTTCAACTGCTCATGGGTTAACATTGTCTCCAATGCTTGATGATATACAATTGTCTAAATTGGTTGAGATTTGCATCCTAGATCCCACATTAGGCTCGACCTAATAGATATAATAATATTTCCCTTTGTGTCTAATGAGATCCAATGGTACACTATTGCTTTGGATCAATGGCCCTAGTTTTGCTACCTAGTCTGTTACGTGGGATTGTTTCCTCATCATTGATTTCATCATATATATTAATTTAGTGGACTTTATAACTCTTATAATACACACACACACACACACACACTTAATGTTAATGAAATAAAAAAATGTTTAAATGTCACTATATCATTATATAAATGTAAATAAAATGAGAATTAGGATATTAATAAAATAACATTTAGTCAAATACTATTATCGCATTTATTTCATTATGATTGTATTTTATGAACTTTGGAAAAGAAAACTTGGTGAGGTTCTTCCTTCCTTCACTTCTCTTTTTAATTTAGCTTTCTATGAAAATTAAATTTGTATTAAATGACAATTAAAATGTTTTCAACACTACATTGATATCGATTTCCAAAGTGTGCCAAATGTAACAACCGTGAAGTGCAATCATATGGATTGGACACTCTCAAGTGAGAATTTAAGAAAGTTGGATATGTTGTTTAGTAATTGATATCAAAACAATCCTTTCTGATTGCAAATTAGGAAATTCAATAAACTAGATTGATGGCAATTAGAGGCAAATGAATACCATTAAAATGGATAGCAACCGAATGCCCTTTAGAGATTTGTTATCAATTCACGATTTAGATGACGCATGGCTTCTCACACTATATATGTAGGCCTATTGTCCCTGACCTCATTTCTAAAAACTCTAGGCAAGTAGTTTGCTTCATTTATTCTAGAAGTGGTGAGTGTTCTCGAGGTTTGGTTTATTACATGTCTATTGATTTTGAATTTCCTGAGTCTTGTTGGTATCATTGTTGTCGAGAACATTTTTCCTTTGAAGTGACTTCTGAATTTTTTTTGTTTTATGCCAAAATCATTTTAAATGAAAACTTTGTCAGGATTTTGAAAGATGATACCAATGTTACTTGCCTTATTAATTCGATGTTGGATCAAACTCTATTGGAGTAGTTTCAGAGAACTTGAAGTTGAGCGGGTTTACATTGTGTCACTCAATTTTTGTTTTTATTTTCGGGGATACCGTGGTGTAGTTATTACTATTGCAATAGTAAGAGTGGGAGAAATTTCCCAAGGAGGCAATGGCAGAAGCATGCAAGAAGAGTTATATTCAGTGAGCCAAGATATATTAATGTTGATGAATAACATGTTAGAACTACAACAAAGGCTTAGGCGACTAGAAGATGAACTGAGTGCCATAAGAACTAAACTAGAAGAGCTCTTGCAAAACATGAATGGAGCAAAAAGGCCTCCATTTTGGCAACATGATCAGGAGGAGCCCCAATCTCTAAGAACCATCATCGATTAATACATAAATCGTTAGAAAAAATTTCTACTTTCTTAGCCATTTTTGAAATTCAGAATGTACTAAAAGCTACTTATTGCAATTCTCTGGAATCACCAAAACAAATACTTCCTTAAAACATATAGTATAATAGTCCAATAAACTTGCATCAATTATACTTTGGTCATCTTTATGGGACATAAATTCTATAAATTATGCAAATTTGGATCATGAGACTAATGTAAATATTCTTGTGAAAGTATTTGCTTTTGTCTTCTAATCAAATTATACAATTGAAAACAAGGAGGACTTGTTCACTCCTTTAGGCAACGTTTCATGCTAATATTAACTTGACTTATTGCTTTGTTAGTCACACAAGCATTTTTGCTGGTTAAAGGTTTAAGATAAAATACTCTTATATATAATTTTATAACTCTATACATGGACAATTATAATAATACGCTAAATCATAAAATAATTTAAATATTTTAACTTTAAGTATATTCTAAATTAATATCCATTTCTTGTGTGCAAATAAAGTTTGTCTTCTTGCTCTGTATACGCATACGCCCGCACACCCCTTCTCCCCCACACACACCCTCTTTCACACATCATTTTTCTCGCACAAATCCGTGAATTCGTACACCTATCGTTCCATTTCACAACATGGCATTTAATGTACCATTTAGAAATGTCAGGAGTTGTGAAGTAATATGAGAAGAAAGACGACGGAAGTTTAAATTCATCTGATGGAATCATTTACATCTTGCGGAAGCATTCATAGCAATAAGAGTAGTGGAACACAAGTAACAAGATCCAATAGAAAACAAAAGGCTTACAAGTAACACAAATTTTACTGTCGCAATGCGCAAGTGTTATACAATGTACTTCGTGAGTTTCCAATGCCATCGACGGAGATGCGAGATGAGAATTGAAAGGAATATTTAATTTCTATGATGCCTCTATAGAGCCTATATCACTAACCAAGGAGACCCTGGATACATTAGGTTGTCTGAATCTTCTTGCTCAACTCATGTTACAGACCCACTACCTTGTTTGCAATCGAGTTATGAAAATTCATTAACAAAGGAAATTGTTTACAAACACAACCCTTTGGCATGAAACCCAATGTTCTACCACATCGTATAATGATGTCACTCTTACATTATGATGACATCATCATGTTGCATAGTAGTCTCTAAGTCGTGCCATGTGTCACATTGATTTGGCCCACTTGGCCACCAAAAAACCCAAGTTTTATTTAGCACATGTCACATGTGTGGAGTACCATGTCATCACACTGATCCAATCACTGCCACATGTATGCCAACTTACTTGCCTCGTCATCTTAGGATGAATCAATAGAGAATTAAATTTGGTTGATTTAAAACTAAAATTAAACTATGGTAGAGTAGTGTTTTGTGGTATGGAAGCCTCATTTAAATGCTTTTTAAACTACCCATTCAATGTAAGTTGAAACAACCTTTTGTATGTGTTAGCACTTTATTTAAAACTAAAATTAAACTATGGTAGAGTAGTGTTTTGTGGTATGGAAGCCTTATTTAAATGCTTTTTAAACTACCCATTCATGTAAGTTGAAACAACGTTTTGTATGTGTCAGCACCTCTTGTGAGGGATACTGGATGTGGAGCCCTGTGCACTTTCTTGATTTTTTCACAAATAGTAATCATTACATAATGCTTCAAAGTAAATGCATTTAAGCACTCAAACAATGTCTTGATTACACACCAATTTTCCCAATAAATGTTGAAAATACTTATATTTACTGATAGGGGATAAAGAATTACTTATATTAATTAATTTTTTAATATGCATTAATCCACATCGTGGGATATTGATTATATTTATGTGACGTTTCACAAAAACATAGCCAAGGAATGGGAAAATATGTTGATAAGATAATGCATGCTTTAGTGCCCCATTGCACTGAACAATTTTTGAAATGTTGTATTGTTGCTACTTGTAATTCTACTGACATGTACCTAAAATGAAATAGAATTTATATATCATCAAAAAGGAAATATCTTAAAACATATGAAAATTTGTTCAAACAAAATAGATTATGTTGGTCTAGAACTGCATCTGTACTTTCCATTTTTATAGCAAACCTAGGCTTTTCCATTAATGCCTTAGCAAAAAAAAAAAAATATTTTCTAAATTGACTATGAACTATCACTCCATGATAAGCATAACACAATTATTCCTTAGGAATTGAACATTCTAAAGGACTATTTGACCTCATTATAACAATGGGGAAACTTGGCAGATGCAATGTGTGATTTATGCACACCAATCTAGGAAAATTGGGTGACATGTAGTAGTACAATACAGTAGCCACATCAAAATTAGTGTTTCGTTTGTCAACGTGAATTCATAGTGTAACATTTAGAATTAGCGAGGAGCATGGCCTAATAGAAGCCAAAATATGGGTATTTTAATGTCATTCAACAGAAGCATTAGTGTGTGTCCTTTTCTAGTTAACACTTGTCATTGTCATAGGGGTTACATGTAAGGATATTATCCATAGCATTTATCTATGTCAATAACTACAATATCTCATCATAAAGCACTAATGTTAGGGATTAATGGAAAAATTAAAGATATTATGTTATATAATGAAAACACCTTATCTTCATCGTGCAACATTAGTGTTAATATTTTCAATTAAAGCATTAATCCATTTACGTAAATGTTAACACGAGTAATTAAGGGTAATCAACTTTACTATGATTAAGACGTAGATTGGAGTTCATTTCACATTTAGATGCAATTAACTGCCACATTTCTTCAATGAAGAGTCTAGTGTTAGACATATTTTCATATTTTAATGGAAAGTACTATCAAAATCATAAGCATTTGTACCAGATTAATGGTGAAGTGATCATGTATTTAGGGCTTAAGCAAATGAAAACCTGTTGAATTTTTATAATGTTTCTTCTTTGTTCACATTGCATAGTTCTTGCATTTCTTTGTTCATGTTACAGAGTTCTCACATCGTTACATTGTTTACACCAAACACATCGAGATATAAGCTAAATAAGCTCAAAGGTACCAAAAATATGGAGAGAAAGAATGCTAATGCAAGTCATTTTAATGTTATTGTTGTATTGAGAGGAACAATTAGTAGTAAGAATAAATTGTAATAGTTGTTAGGATATTCCGACACATGAAATAATTAAGTATAACTTGGTCTAGAAAATATCGTGACCATCGAATTGCAAGTTACAAAAAGTACATACTAAAGAAACACACTTTACCTAACTATACACTAGACCAAGTTATACTTAAGTATTTCCTATGTGTCGGAATATCCTAACATCCCCCCTTAAAAACAACTTGGGATAGGATTGAAGGATGTATAAAGATGACACAGTAGGAGAAGGAATGAGGCATTAGATCCTATGACATGTTCCTCTTATCTAAACATTGTTCCTGCCAAAATAAATGAGAGAACACAAGACAAGGAAATATGGACTCTCTCTCATAATCCAAAAGTGGAATGGAAGATGAAGCCTAAGTATTATTGTTTCATTGTTGTAGGAAGAATCATTAGATAGCATACATCACTCAAAAGAACGATAATATTTATGACACCAAAGGACAATGTTCGGTACACATAAAGGTATGAAACGACAAGTTCAATTGAAATACCTAAGAAATTCATAGTTTATAGATGTACTGTTTATGGAAAGAGCATTCAAGGTGCTCTTCATCTTATTTACTTATTCGTCATCTTATTGTGAATGAGGATGATGAAGAATATAAGAAACCTCTGTAATGGAATAGGAAAATAGGCTAGTTTATGATTGTAGCTTATTCAATACTCAAAACTAACAGTCATAAAAGGTAACAAATTAGGGAATGGGGTGACAACAACTCCAAAATTTCTTTCAACGAATACATAAGTACATGTAAAGTAAAAGAGTCAATCTCAAAAAAAAATTGCTTAGGTTGTGTGTATAATAAGTTAATGTTTAAAGATAAATCATGGAAAAAATGTACTAGAAAATGTTTCAGAATCAAGGGAATCATGGTGGTCACCTCAGGGACACTGTCTTAAAAGCCACTTGGAAATACTTCTACCTGGTACACCAACCTTTGGAACTTGGAAGATAGTTATTTGTTGTTTCTTGTAATTGTTCTAATTGCATGTAATCTAGTTACTATTTACAAGAAAATTAAAGCATTAACATCACAATTGCTTGAATTCACTGAAGCATAAAATCACAGTAGTTCAGACTTATATCAAGAAAATATAGACTACACAACAATCCATGGTTCACTTTCTTCGAAAAATCCATAATTATCTCCTAGGATTTTTTTTTTTTTTTTAAATTATATCACAAAACAATGGATAAAGCTTTGGTCCATGTTTTCCTTGACCAAAAACTTACAGAATAAAAATAGAAAAGTAAAATTATGTTTTCATGCTAACATAAAATTATTGTTCAACTAGTTGAACTAATGCCCTCAGAAACGTGATTGGATAATTGCCATTGATAATGAATCTCTAGAATACACTGTCAGTATACCTTGTTCAACAATGCCTTTTTTATAAGTAGTTCATTGGAAACATCCACTATCACCTTCTCAATTTCTACTAAATCCTCATAACGCATAAGTATACAGGATTTGAAAGAAAAATATTATGTAGAAAGAGTTTCATCAGTTAATTGTTGCATAATGACATATGACATCGTATCTAGAAATATTAACACTAAATTGTTAAAATATAAGTAAAATATTTTGCAAAACAATCAACATATTACTACGATTGCATGCAGTAAGCAGTGGTTATCTATCTTGGTTGTCTATAAACATGTTTCCTATATTACAATTTTGTCAAGTTGTTTGCACATGTTAATTATATATAAACATAATTATTAAGGTGTAAACAACCATCAAACAGTGACATATTATACAAGGAAATTTTTGTAATGACAATAATTGCATATAAGCAATTAATGATATTGATCAGGAAACAATGTGAGAAAGTATAAATGCGGAAAAGCATTTGCGCAAAGTGGTACCTGTACAAAAGGAGTGTTGTACAATTTATATGTGTACAAAATAAGTGTGTAGAGGTGTGAGTGTGTACGAACATGTGGAAGTGAGAATTTGTGCCAAATGGGAATTGTTGTGCCACAAAAG
Source organism: Pinus taeda (assembly GCA_000404065.3). Classification (NCBI taxonomy): domain Eukaryota; kingdom Viridiplantae; phylum Streptophyta; class Pinopsida; order Pinales; family Pinaceae; genus Pinus; species Pinus taeda. The sequence continues at coordinate 241,552 of APFE030156993.1, forward strand.
AATGTGTGAAGTTAAAGACTATGCAAAAGAAAAGTGTGTGGAAAGCTAGAGTCTAAGCATAAGCAAACCATACTCTCGATAATTTGATCTAAAACATCCATTAAGCTAGAGTATTTTGACTTTGGATGTTGGAGGAGACTATTTAGGCAGTTGGGCCAATAATACAAAACAAACAAAATATAATAGTTGGTTGTATAAAATATTTAATCAAACTCCAAAAAAACTTGCAGGAGGTGCAAAAAGTGTGAAAGTTCAGATGTTTCTTCCACATGTTCCTCTTTCCACACACATCCATGTTTCCACACTCCCGCACACATTCCCCCCTTCACAAATTTCATCTCGAACAACACTTCTTTAGAAGTCACTAAATTAATTATTTCCATTTTGGTTCCAATTTCTATAGTGCAATAGAATTTACCTTTTTACCTTCGCACATGCAATATGTGTTCCTTTCATATGCACTTTATCTCTGCACATATCTTAGTTTGACAATCTTTAACGCATACATGCCTTATTGTCCACATACCTTACTTGAGAAACCACTGCAATGATATTTTCACTTTGTGGGGCAGAAGAAAATGTCTAAGTGGTTAGGTCAATAATTAAAGACATCTCTATAAAATGTTTAGTCGAATTTCAAAAAATCTCATCGGATATGTGGAAAGTGTGAAGGTATCTTCTTCATGTCCCTCCCTCAATACACATCACCACTTCCACACATCCGTACACATTCTCCCATCCACACATTCCCATCCTACACTAACACTCCTTCCAGACATGATTATAAATTAATTATTTCCATTTTGCTCCCACTTTCTATGGAGCGATTCAAATTACCTTTTTACTTTCGCATGAAACATGCATTTTTTCCGTATCATCGTTTCCCAATCATTAATTCATATATGTCCTACCTCTGCACATGCCTTATTGTGAACATTCCTTAATTTCACCAATGTTAGTGTTAATAAACTTTTTTTAAGTGGAGACACTTGTAACAGATGCCTATAGACATTACCAAATGAGCAAGACTATCATTTTTCACCTTGTTTATATATAAGTAGCATTGGAAATCTAAACATATCCTTCCACACCTTCTTTACTCTTGCACATAGCTCATTTCTACATAGATTTTTTCTTTTGCACATGGGCAAGGGAAATTGATCATGATTAAACAGAGCAATTAGATTTCATCGACAACACAAGTTTGTTTATTTGGAAATTTGGATCAAAGAAGTTTGGATCATTAGATCTAGAAGGAACATTGTTGTAATAAAAGATGCAAATTTGAACTGGCTTGCAGCTGTACCCAATCAATAGCATGATGACATAAATTTAATTAATGCATATTATGACTTGGATGCATATAACACAAACATAGAGCCAAAAATAGTAAAACTTCGTTTAAATTCACAATGATTATCTAATTAAAAAAATTATAATAATTATCTAATTACAAGAACTTTATCAAATTTGATAAGTTCCACTCACGAAGATTTCAAATGTTATTTGTGTAGCCAAAGGATGTACATAGTTAAAGACTGTGCACAAGTAAGCCATGTGTGAAGGCAAAGTCTATGCAAAAATAAACTATGTGTGGAGGTAAAATGATTCCTATTTTTTTTCTTGATAAAGCAATAAGACAATGTAGGAAATTATGTTGCAAAATCAAACATGACGTAACACAATGAGCTAGCTACAAAACATTTTTTACAGACTCCATACATCTAAAAACATGGAAAAATAAACCTAGCATATTGATGAAAAGCATACAATACTAAACATAATTCAAATCGAGCACTAAGCATAGAGAACTAAATATTATACCATGAAATCTTTGTATTGATAACAACTAGTGTAATTCACACAAAGCACCAACCATAGAATGCTAAATTTTACACCATGAAATATTTTTAATGACAATAAGTGGCATAGAAACAATTGATAGCATCAAGTACAAAAGCATGCAAGAAAGGACAAATGTCATAAAATAATTGTGCAAAATAGTGCTTGTGCAAAAGAAGTCATGTATAGGGCAGAGATGTATCAAACAAGTGTACAGAAGAATGAATACCTACACATTTACAAAGGTGGAAATATGTACAGAATGGAATTGTAATGTGGTAGAAGGATGTACAAATTTTATGACTATACGAAAGAAAAGAATGCAAAAAGGAAAAGACCATGCAAAAATAAACTAAATGCATAGGCAAAGCACACGTAAAGCATCTGTGGAAGTAAAGTGCAAGTATCATTTTCCTGTTTCTGCAATATTGCAGAACCATGAAAAATTTAAAATATTTTATACATTGAAAGAAGTTAACTCATATTATGACTGCAATGCATACATACAAAGTAAATTTGATGTAAACAAAGGCTAATTATTTAGTTGGAACAACTTATTAGTTTTGATAAATTCTTGTCACAAAAGATTTCCAATGTTATTTATATAAAAACCAAGTGTAAAGTCAACAATTCTTTCTTGTATTTCCCTAACACAACATCCTTCGACAACCATTGTACTATGGTTTTGAAAACAACTTTTATTCCCCAATTTTCAAAAGCGGTAGCCACAATATATTCTAGAAATTTATTTTGGCATCTGCCAAGGAAAAAACTTGGATCTATTGGAGTATATATAATATAAGTAAATAGAATAGTATAAAACATGGAACTTCGACAAACAACTTCATTGGAATATGACTTTATATAGTGTTACGTAATGAAATACGAAGTAAATAGATAATGTTAATTAGTGTCACAATAAATCCAAAGTCTTAATTACACATTTACAAGCATTTATCTAACAATGCAAATAAAGAAAACTCCCATTGTATGTGCACATTCAGTTTCTGATGGTTTACTGTAAATGTGTCATAGATGTGGAATCTAGCCAAAAAATCAATATTAGCTTATTTGTCTACACAATATTGTTGATTGGAACCTTTTTGTAGACTAGGGAATACTCTTTCTAGTTCTATGCCTCTAAAAATACAATATGTTGTAGTCTTGTTTTCTTCCTGTATCATACAGTTCAACCGATGGAAGTAGACAAAGGGACAATTTTGCTTGCAATTGGCACAATAAACTATAGTTTCATCCATTGTTTTTGGAGATGTGATTGGAATATTACATTTTGCACATGTTGCTTCAAAGGGATTTATATATGAACTTGTTGTTGTCAATAGTCCTTGTCAATGCAAAAATGATATAGAAAATTGAGGGTTAGCAACCTAAAATCGTATATATAATATGCCAGATATATATTTATAGATAGAATATAATATATTATATAATAGATAGATATAGTACTGTGCATACTCCACCTGCTAAAAAAACAATTTTCTGAGACTTTTCACTTTCTTTTATGCTTTCAATGAACATATGAATGTTGATTGTGAAGTCTAGAAAACTCTTTCCTGTATTTTAACTATATTTTATAGCAATATGAGCAGAAATACATTTTCTTGCAACTCTTTTTGAGTTAAAAGATAATTTGGGAGAAGTTTGTCATGTATTTGAACCTATTACATATGCAACATTTGTAAAACAATACATGTAAATTGTATAAGAGGTGGAAAATAAGTTACTATCATTGAAACATTCAAATAAATCTAAGCTTACTAATGCCCTATCCTCATCACCATTGCATCTTTGATTTATAACACATGTTGCATCCTTGTTTATGTTTCTTAAATCAATGACAATGATTGTGCCAACTGAGAACGGATATCAATAATGTAACAAATTTGCAATCGACATATTTGGGTAAAATTGGTGCTTTGTGCAAACATGGAGAATGTTTCTAGAATGCTATAATTAGTTAGGGAGACCGATTTCTCATAGTCACCACCATCGTACTTGTTCTTTGGAATTATTTCTAAATTTATAATAGAAATCCTAACATCTGCAATAATTTTTTTCTCATATTGTTCAATAAGTTGCATAGGCACAAGAAATGTCAATGTCATATCAACCTTCTTATCTATCAAATTGACATGGAGTATTGATCTTGTCTTATTTGATTTGTCCAAAAAGGTTCTTTATGTAACCAACACATCAACATGGAAAATGCTTCATGTTTTATTGTTACTGATAGCTTCAATTGATATCGGTATAGATGGGAATTTTTTTTTGCCTATTCATAAGCATTAAATTGAAATTAATTCTTGAAAAGAAGAGAAACTTGATATCGAGGTAGCTAAAATTGGACAAACCCAGCTCTTTGCCTTTGTTTCTTTTTTTTTGCTTCTTTTGTTGTGTTTGGTGCGATATCTACTTTGGTAATTGTGCTTGTTTTCAAGTATACTTATTCACTTATGTCTATTTTCATATCATTGGCAATATCTTTATTTAATACAGGTTCAAATTTTGACAATTTTTTCATGTTCACGAGTATTGCATTGAAATCATTGCTTGAAAAGACATTATATTTGATATTAAAACTTTGGATAAATAGAAAAAATCAATTATTACATGCTTTTTAATATTAAAATAAACATATATAATCAAATCTTTCATTTTCACTAAGTACAAGTCATATGAATTCATGGGATAGGATAATGACTGCCAGAGTGTGAGTTATGTTATGTAAGAAAGGAGGGAGAGCGGTAAGGTGTTAGCGATACATGCATAACGTCACTGAGATGGGAGTTCGTTCTCCAATAAAATATATCTTTCTTGAAAGTTATGGTGCATGGGAAGATGTCTAAATCAACGGTCAATAATGTTTATTGAATGTGAAATAAGGAAGCGATTAACTGTGTGAAGCGAACCAATGGGTGGGATGGTGCTTGCCACTATGATGACTCAGTGTCATGATATTTTATATTGGTTTCCAAAACTTTTTCATTAAAACCACATTGTGGATGGCCCTATATTTGCTTTTAAACACTAGGACAAAAAGCTATATCATATTTATGAACTCAAAGGGATTTCAAACCTTCCGGAATTGAAACCTTGACTATCACAGGAATCTTAACAAGTGACAAGAATATTTTACCTTGGGTTCTGTTTCACTAATTCATCGTGACTCCTATCCAATTTGTCACGTTACAATTGTCATAAACTAAGACTCCATTGACTTCATGTTAAAATGAAAGTAAGTGATAAAGTAGTTGTGACTGGAAAATTTATTTTAGAGAAATAATAGATTATTGATTAACGGTTTGATTTAAATCATAAAAAGTTGATAGTCTACAAGAATCATGAATATAAAGGATGAATTGTGTTTAGGATCTTAGAATTGGTGGAACGATAGGCGAAATTTGGTAATAGAGATTCTAAGAAATTAGATACTAACTAACTAATCATGTATAACGATTACCATTACACTTTTGTGTGATTAACTGTGTGAAGTGGCCCAATGGGTGAAATGAATATGATATCATTATGTTGACATGATGTTTCATTATTTGATATCAGGTTTCAAAGGAGTTGTGCTAGAATAAACATATGGATGGTTTGATATCTAGTTTTGAAAACTAGGGTGAAACACTATATCATATTTCTAGAGAAGCGAGATTTCATTGCAAACTATGAAGACTTGGGATGGAACCTTGACTATGACCGGAATCAATTTTCTAAGGTGACATGAATATTATATCACAGGTTTTGTCTATGTAGTCTATTTTTAAAAAAAAGGCAAGTGTTGATGTGGTTGTGGATTGATAGGTGAAATTTGGTCAAAGTAGTACTAAGGTTGAATAGCCTGGAAAATTCAAGTTGGAAAGTATTATGGACACGAGGATCAATTCTTCCAATTCCCGCTTGTTCACAAAATTAAATTGTTAATAGTTTAGGGTAGACTATAGTTCATATTTTTGGAGACAAAGGGATTTCATTGCAAACTATGAAATTTGGGATGGAATCTTAACTATGACATGAATTAATTTTGTTAAGGGAATATTTTACCTTGGGTTTTGTCTATGTACTTTATTTTAAAATGAAGGCAAGCATCGATGTGGCTATGGAATGACAGATGAAGTTTGGTAACATTAGTGCTAAGTTAGGATAACCTAGAAAATTCAGGTTGGCGAGTATTGTGGATAGGAGGATTGATTGTACCAATTCCTGTCAGTTCATAGATTAAATCACCAATGGATTAGGGTGGAATTTTTTTCATTGGGAAGAGTTTTGGGGAACGAGCGGAACCGTGATTATGGCCCCCCCCACAATTCATGAGAAGTGATCATCTTTAGATTGAGGGGGAGAAACTTTGTGGTGGAACCTAGAGTGCGTACCTACATCTCCCTTGTTGTTGGTGTCATGTGGAGCGAAGGGGGTTCCTTGCAATCATTGTGAGCTATTGAGTTTGATGAAAAATCACAAATGTTGTATTGGTGGGGACTTGGAACGAGGTGGGATATAGTCTCAGAAATTATAGACACAAAAACACACACACACAAAATGGGTGAGGGTCATTGATCGCGATTAACCGGGCCATTATATTTCATCGGGGGTGCAAGTAGTAGGTATGTGGCTATGATTGTAGATTTGAAAGAATTAAATAGTAACAATCCGAGAGAGCGAGAGAGAGAGAGAGAGAGAGAGAGAGAGAGAGAGATATTATGGGTGAGAACTGTTGATCATGATCATGCAGGGGCGTTGGATTTCATCGGGGACACAAGTTTGTTTTAATGCCAACACTAGTCATGGGAGTGATATGTTGCTATGTTTTTAGATCAAAGGAATCATTCTCATTCAATCTCATCGAAAAATCACAAATGCTATATTCGTGGGGACTTGGAACGAGGTGAGATATAGTCTCGGAAATTATAGACACACAAACACACACACACAAAATGGGTGAGGGTCATTGATCACAATTAACCAAGCCATTATATTTCATCGAGGGTGCAAGTAGTTATGAAATAGGAAAATAGGTATGTGGCTAGGATTGTAGATTTGAAAGAATTAAATAGTAACAATCCGATCTATATATATATATATATATATATATAATATATATAGATATATATATATTGTGGGTGAGAACTATTAATCATGATCATGCAGGGGCGTTGGATTTCATTGGGGACACAAGTTTGTTTTAATGCCAACACTAGTCATGGGAGTGATATGTTGCTATGTTTTTAGATCAAAGGAATCATTCTCGTTCAATCTCATTGAATTGTAGGTCCATTTTAAACCCCCATAGTAGTGAGAGAACGATGTGCACTCATATCATTTAATCAAAGATATTTGGACCATTGAATCTCAAACGAATGTCGTTTCAATAAAATATGAAAAGTGAACACAACACAGAGCTATTCCCACTCATCGCACATGTGCTTCGATTAATAGCATTGTAACGATCAAACTAAAGCAAAGCAAGAAGGAACCTAAAGGATAAATTGGAATAAGATAAAGACAAGTAAATCCATAATTGAGGACCTATCAAGCAAAAAAGGATTGTTGAAATACAAAGAGGCTACTAAATAATTTCATGTTTCTTTTGTAGAATCATAACATAAAGGAATACTCAAGCTCACTTGGAATTTTAGTAGGAAGTAGCTCATAACGAAAAATAGTTTTTTATTTTTAATTACTTGAGCAGGATGAGAGAAAACTTTTACTTTTGATCTTGACAATGGACGGGATAGGAAAATTAAGTTATTAGGTTACCAACTCCCATTACATATAAAGGAATTTCTTTTCCATCCCTGGTTCGACTTCAAGGTGAACGTAGAAGCCTATTATTCTAGCCTCTAGGAATCAATCCAACTTTCCAAAGCTTGACCTTGACTTGATGAGAATCAATGTAATGGAAATGCAAAAGACTTGTTTTCATGAGTTTTAAAGTTAAAAATAATATAGAGGATACAACTATAATTTGGAACCAAACCATGAAATTACTAGGATGTTGACTTGACTGCTATAGAGTTGTAACATATATTGTGTGAATTCTTTAAGCATGTGCATGTAGAATGAATGCACCACTTACCCGATAAAGAAAAAATAGACTTTTCCCCTACCTTCGAGATCAAATTGCCTGTGTACTCCTTGCTCTAGCAACTAGCATGTAGAAAGTAGTGCCCATTGTCTTAATAAGTTATTGCATGCTAAACATCGACACACAACTTAGTGGACAAATAACTCATGTGATGCAACTAGTAGAACAACCACTGCATAACATAGATAAGAAGTAGTTGAACTGATACAGTTAGAAAAATGATGACCCAAGAGAGAATTTCAAGGAAATCTTTTGTAATGAGCCCCCTAAAAAGTGATCTACATTTCTAGAAACAATTAACATTTCATAGAAAAAGTTATAAATCATAGTACAAACACAATTTCCAATACAGTGAACTCGCTGACACGACATCAAAAAATGTCCAGTTTATTATCCTCACTTTGAGCTTTATACCTCATTGTTAAATGGTTAAAATGTATATTGTATGAATATATTGACATCATGTATGACAATACCAACTACATACCATAGCCTCATGCATGACAACCATAACCATAACAATGCATGAATAACGAACATATATACACTAGCTTGCATAGAGATCACATTTACAACTGACATGCATGCATGACAAACACATTTCACCCATCTAGTCCTAGTATTGAACCATGCTCTGATGCCACCCTGTAACACTATCCTCCCACACTTACCCAAGTTCACTAGTCCACCAGGGTAAATATGTGGTGAATAGGTACTATGATACTACTCAACCTTGTAGGTATAGTTAAGGAAGTGGAATTGACAAACTTAAACTTTACTGACCTTCCTCGAGAGTTACAGGACCCCGAGGAGCTAAATAACCACTCTAGGTTCCCAAACCCTGAGCTATATGCTTTCTCACTAACCTGGACTCCTAGTTGCTTGCATAACAAGGAAAGCCAATAACTATAAGCCTCCAGTCACATGGGTAACTTTGCCTCCCAACGACTATGTTGGGTGTGCAGCCTGATTATCTTCTATATTCAAAGGTTTCAACCGGATGTATACCCCAGGAAGACTGTACACCCCTCCAATCCCAGCGGGCCAACAAGGGTTTTGGGGCAGCGCCGCCAAAGCTAAATACAGATGTAAAATTGCCTTGTAAAAGTCTAGTAATTTCTAGTCAATCTGGGCCGTTCATTAGGTGGAGATCTGACAGTGGAAGTTATGTTTAATATAGGGTTTTTTTTTCCCTAGAAGGAAACCCCTCACTATATATGAGGGAATTGTATTGCATCTATGTAGATCTGTATTCTGAGTGAGGAAGAGAGAGGAGATTGAGAGCGAAGAGGGAGTTACAACAGATCTGTTGTAGGTTGTATCTCTTCAGTTTGCTGGATAATAT
>APFE030156993.1:252732-283492 GCA_000404065.3 Pinus taeda
TGAATATTGCAGCAAAGAGTTTGATAGGTATTGTTCAGAGAATGGAATTCGTAGAGAGAAGACAGTTCCAGGAACACCACAAGAAAATGGTGTGTCAGAAAGGATGAGCAGGACAATCATGGAGCGTGCAAGGTGCATGAGATTGCATGCAGGATTGCCTTTAGAATTTTGGGTAGACGTTGTAGATACTGTTGTTTATTTAATAAACAGAGGGCCTTCAAGTTCCTTGGATGGTGGTATTCTAGAGGAGGCATGGACAGTTAAAAAAGTAAACTACTCTTTTTTAAAGACTTTTGGTTGTGAAGCCTTTGTCCACATTAATAAAGAAAATAGAACAAATCTCGAGGAAAAATCAAATAAATATACCTTTATTGGATATGGTGTTAATGATTTTGGTTATCGCTTTTATGATTATGAAAAACACAAAATCATTAAGAGCAAAGATGTTATTCAATGAAAAGGTTTTGTATAAGGATCAACTACAGGAAAATAATCAGGAAAAGAAAACAGAGAATACACAGTGCTTGACAATATCACGGGAAAAGTGATGGTGCCTGAATATCATAATGATCAACAACTAGAACAACAACCACAATAGCAAAAAGCACTTTAAACACCTGAAAGTGGTGTTAGAAGATCTACAAGGATAAGTAGACCCCCTGAATGATACTCTCCTTCATTATATTATGTATTATTGACTGATTTTGGTGAACCAGAATGTCATGAAGAAGCAGTGCAAGTAGAAAGCAAGAAGAAGTGGGAGCAAGCCATGAAAGAAGAGATGGACTCCTTAGCACATAACCAGACTTGGGACTTAGTCAAGTTGCCTGCAGGCAAAACAACAATATAGAGTAAAACAGAGGTACAAAGCTAGACTTGTGGTGAAGGGGTTTGCACAGAAGAAAGGTATTGATTTTGATGAAATATTTTCTCATGTTGTGCAAATGACTTCAATCAGAACTATTTTAAGTCTAGTAGTAGCTGAAGATTTGCATCTTGAGCAATTAGATGTAAAGACAAACTTTCTCCATGGGAATTTGGAGGAAGAGATATATATGTAGCAGCCACAAGGATATGAGGTAAAAGGGTAGGAGAAACTAGTGTGCAGGTTGAAGAAGAGCTTGCATGTCTTAAAACAAGCTCCAAGGCAGTGGTATCTAAAATTTGACAGGTTTATGTCTGAATAAGGTTATACTAGGTGTCACTCTGATCGTTGTGTTTATCTCAAAAGGCAAAATGATGGTAGCTATATTATATTGTTATTGTATGTAGATGACATGCTTGTTGCAGGTTCTAACATGCAGGAAATAAATGTGCTCAAAAGGAAATTGGCAAACTCATTTGCAATGAAGGATTTCGGTGCTGTAAAACAAATCCTTGGTATGAGAATAGCTAGAGATAGGAAGAATTGCAAATTAACATTGTCTCAAAGTGAGTACATAGAAAAGGTGTTGAAAAGATTTAATATGCACAATGCAAAACCAGTTAGTACACCTTTTTCTATCCATTTCAAACTTAGTAAGGAGATGCCCAAAGAGCGAAGAAGACATGGATTATATGTCTAAAGTTCCATATGCATCAGCAGTTGGAAGCTTAATGTATACAATGGTCTGCATAAGGCCTGATATTGCACATGCAGTGGGATTTGTAAGCAGGTACATGAACAATCCAGGAAAATAACATTGGATGGCGGTGAAGTGGATTATCAAGTATTTGAGAGGTACCACAAATCAAGCATTATGCTTTGGTGGTTCAAACATTTCTCTATAGGGATATGTTGATGTGGATATGGGAGGTGATAGAGATAATAGGAGGAGCACAACAGGGTATGTCTTTACTGTAGGTGGAACAATTGTCAGTTGGGTCTCAAAACTGCAAAGTGTTGTTGCACTCTCAACAACAGAAGCATAGTATGTTGCCACTACAGAGGTTAGTAAAGAAATGATTTGGTTACAAAAGTTTCTAGATGAATTGGGTAAGAAGTAGGAGTAGGGCAAGTTATACAGTGACAGCCAGAGTGCCATACATCTTGCAAAGAACTCTACATTTCATTCCAATACTAAGCATATACAACTCAAGTACCATTTCATACGGTCAGCATTGGAAGATGGAAAGTTGCAGCTGGAAAAGATACACACTAGCCAGAATCCTGCAGATATGTTAAAAAAAGTTGTAACCAGGAAGAAACTGAGAATCTGCTCAGTTTCAATTGGTCTTCAAGTATGATGAAGAAGATGAGAAACAACCAGGTTCAAAGTGGAGTTATTGTCTAGCAAATGAAGCAACGGTGGAGTTGCTATAATCAGTCTCCAAGTGGGAGGTTGTTGGGTGTGGAGCTTGATTATCTTCTGTATTCAAAAGTTTCAGACGAATGTATACCCCAGGAAGACTGCACACCACTCCACGGGGGGGTGCGGTGGTGACTTGTCCACCCCGCGGGGGTTTGGGGGGACTGATTCCCACCGACTGGGGGGTTCGAGGGCCAACGGTCCCTCGGCGGGGGTTTTGAGGGCAGCGCCTCTGAAGCTAAATACAAATGTAAAATTGCCTTGTAAAAGTATAGTAATTTCTAGTCAATCTGGGCCATTCATTAGGTGGAGATCTGACGGTAGAAGTCATGTTTAATTTAGGGTTTTTTTCCCTAGAAGGCAACCCCTCACTATATATGAGGGAATTGTATTATGTCTATGTAGATCTGCATTCTGAGTGAGGAAGAGAGATGACATTGAGAGCGAAGAGGGAGTTACAACGGATCCGTTGTAGTTTGTATATCTTCAATTTGCTGGATAATATAATAAAAGAAGGACTAGTTGTTTCTCTGTGGACGTAGCCCAAACTGGGTGAACCATGTATATCTGTGTCTCTCTTGTTTTATGCATTTTCTGTGTTTATATTTCTACAATATTTTATGTGTTCCATTGCTCCATAACATATAATTTTCTAATAGACTATTGTCTAAATTACTCATTTTTGTGTATGCTAACCCGAGATCTATACCACTTTTTCAGGGCCAGGATCCAGACCTCTGCCCAGAACTTGATAGAACTTTCCAAAGTGATGAATGATACAAGGACAAAGCCATTAAGAAAAACTTAGATAAGAAATTGACCTAACAAGGCCTAACCATTACAGGAATTCCATCAAACTGAAAGTGAACATGAGATCTACAGGTCATAATTACATATCTAAACATATAGATCTCATACTTATCTTAGAATCATCAAGAAGGTATGATTCCCTCTCACAATAGTTGCATTATCATCTATTAGGTCACACATTCATTAACCATTCATTTACCAATCAAAACATGATGAGATACATAACTAGAGTCTATTATAAAACCATGCTTATAATCGAAATATAACCAAAATAATAAAAATGATAAAACAACCATCAAAGCCACATAATAACAAGTATGAATACTCATGAAATACAAGAGGAAAAGAGATCTTATTAACATAAGAAAATCCAACCAAGTTAGCGACTTCCACATACCAGCCAACCATCGATTGGAATAAAACAAATCTTTCTTTCAGTCAACCACCATCGTGCCATATTCCAAGCATGAATGTGGGACTCACAACAAAACAACCGGAGATTCCTCGGGCTTTACCACAATCTCGCCAAAACTGGTCAAGGGACTCGTAGGCCCGAAACCCTCACCTATACAACCAGAATTTACCATAATCCCACCATCACCAATCAAGGGATTCCTAGGCCCAAACAAAAACAACACTACCAAGATTACTGCAATTCTACCAAAACCAATCAAGGGATCACTAGGCCCTAAACAAGCTTAGGTGCCTCCGGATTTATTCACTAATACCTTGAGGAATTTTCCTATCTCCACTCTTGGTATTTACTGCAATCCAACCATTATCGATCAAGGGATTCCTAAGCCCTTTGGAATTTTCTTGAGGCCACTTCACTCGGTCCCAAAACGATCCGATAATCCAAATCTTAACCAATGAAACAACCCCATCACACCATGGCTATCCAGAAATGGAAAGGAAAAGTTGAAACCACTATCACACCTAGAAAAACCCATGTCAATTATAGCAAGAGAACCAAATATACACATGCATATGCGATGCATGCCAAAACTAGCAAGAAAATCGTACATGCAACTCGATACTAGCAAAATAATCTTGTTGTAGCTGATTGATACAACTCTTCTTTGTCTGATCTTTGTTTCCTTTGCTTTCTTGTCCTTTTACTTCCTTTATTCAATGCTAAAGTGCTCCAAGAATGCTCTAAGTGTGCATGAGTATGATAGAATAGAGAGAGAGCTCCAAAACTGAATTGACAAAAGTTGTGAACTGATCCTCAGAAGCCTTTTTATCAATGAGGCCCCTATTTTCTTCAATTTCCACTAATTTTCCTTCAATTTACTCCTCACATGAAACCTGTGACTTTTCACCTTCTTTTTCTCCTATTTTCCATTATTTTAATAAATAAAATGTCAGTTAATGCATCTTTGCCTTTTCAATGCCTTTTCCATTGTTCCTAATTTCCTTAGCCATAATAAACCAAATGAACACCCATTAGGATGTTTTTCCCAACATTCAACTTGGAATACATGTCCCATGGCCTTGGTCTTATTTTTTCCTTTATTAATTTTATTACATGAACTCTTAACCTGGGGTTGCTAGAGATGAAGTTTGATCCGAATTTAAATAACAAATTACAGAGATAACCATAAATACAAAGATGCAGTAGAAATAATACTTCATTTTATTAATGTAAAATATTGAAATATGCTTACAAACAGAAATGTAAATAAACTAGCTTAAGCAATGGCAGCTTATCTCTGAGGAGAGAAGTGGCGACTACATGCCTCTGAAATACGTTACAATGAAGCTTAAGGGTCTTTTTATTATTGAACAATAATATAAAACCCTAAACATCCAAAACCCTATCCCGAGGAGATGTAACACCAAGCATTTATGGGCCTCGTTGGGGTTAGTTGGGCAACCAACTTCCCAGGGTCGTGATTTGGTCATATTATCTATGTTTGACACACATGATACCCCGTTGGAAAGATCTTTCCGAGGAATACGACATAAAAAAGGACTGATAACAAGCTTCTGGTAGTATATTTCCAAAATAACATCATTTAGGGCCTCAAAACAGCTCCGAAGTTTAGGACCCGAAAAACTGCGAAAAATAGTAAAATGTGCTACAATTAAGGAAACTGAAAAAATGAAAGAAACAATGGTGGGGGTCCAAGTGGAATTGACGGGTGGCCACCACTATCCACATAGATCATTCCCCCCCCCAGAAAGCAATGGTTCCCGTTGCATTGAGTGCCTCCATGAGAAGGGGAAACTTCTACTGAACTTGGTCCTTGGTGAGCTATTCTGCAATCTTTGATGTGTCTAGTAATGGTGGGAAGCATGGTCAAGGGTGGTCCACATTGAACACTCGGTGAAAGCCAAGGAATGGGGTAATGTTGTACTCCAAAGAATTGTTTCCCACATCTTTTTTAATGGTGTCAGGACCATATCGAAGTGGTATGAGCTTTCGATGGGCTCTGGTAACACATTCTTTCTGCAAATGCAACCAAACTTTGTCGCCCACCTGAAACTTGTGTGACACCTAATGTTGATCATGTCACTGCTTCTACTTGGCATTTTCCATAATGGAGAGGCGATATATTGGCCCATTGGGTAGAGGTCATCCAGGAGTCATATCGAACGAATGCTTGACCAAACAATGTAACGATACCCCTGCCGGTGAGGAGAAGATGTCCCTGTATCCTTTCATGACCATATCCATCTGCTTCTGCTACGTGGAGGAACCCTTCTGGGGGGTCGTGGATATGGCTACGATCTTCCCCTTACTTTGAGAGCAAACCAGAAAGAAAAAAAAAATCCTAGTTTGGGAGATGATCTTATTGCCTTTCTTAGCAGAAATCAAAGAAATGGCGGTAGGTGGGGCTACCTCCAGTATCCTGTATAATGTATTACACAAAGAAATAATAACAGTGCAAGGCCTTGACTCATATACAGCATGTTGCTTCCACAAGTATGGTTGGCCTAATAATACATCACAAACATCTAGAGGTGCAACATCACATAGTCCCTGATTTGTGAAGGCTTGATGTTGTAAGGAAGGTGACACTGCTGGCAGACTCGGAGATCTCGTCCTTAGTGAAGCCACCCAATATTGTATGGTTGCGAGTGTGGTATGGTCGGTATTCCCAACTGCTTCATGACCTCTACTAAAACAAGGTTCTTTTGGATCCCATTGTCAACAATGAATTGCAGCGTCGAACCCTTCACCCACATTTGTGAGTGGAAACGATGCTCCCCCTCCTCTAGATCTTCGAGCTCATTCTTCTGGATCTTAGTAGTGGAAACAGTGGTGCTAGGCTCCGCATTAATGATCTTCCCTTTGTCATTACTCTTGTCGGGTTTTGACTTAGGCTCAGAACATGCATTTGATTCTGAAGCCTTCAACTCAGCCACCAGTGACTTCTTGGCCCGACACTCAATTGTGTTGTGAGTGAGGCTCTTGTTGGACTCACACCACTTTCATGTGTCCTTGTATGACTTCGTGGTGTTGTGCTTTTCTTGCGGCTTCAACAGGTTGTCTTGGGTCACCTCGCCTTGGCTTTGTCCTTTGTTCTTTGGATTCACAGATCCAAAGTCTTGCTTCTTTTGTTTAAACTTCTTCTCGATCTTGACAACGTATCGATATGTCACGCTGAGGGAGGATATCTACAGGAACTCCATCTCGTCCTGGATGTACCTATGTAGGCAACCGCGATATTTTAGTACCAAATGTTTCTCAGAATCCTTGATACCCAACTTCGTACAAAGGGTATGAAAAACATTGGTAAACTCTGGCACATCTTGGTCCCTTCCCTGCCACAGTGTGGTCCACTTTATGTATTTGTCCTTGTAGCTCTTGACAGGGTAGTATTGCTCTTTGATGGCATCCCAGAATGAATTCCAAGTGGGAGCGGTTAAAAACAGTGAGTTGTTACTTTCATCCTTTTGTTCACAACAAGTTTCCCACCAATCCTTGATGTGGGGGGTGGTTTTGAGAAGACCAAAAATAATATTTTCTCGGTTGGAAAAGTCATGAACATAAAAATATCCTTCTAGCAGATTCAACCATTTATCTATGGCGTCTGCATCTATTTGACCCTTGAATATGGGGATTTCAAGGTTAACGTGTACCTTAAAGGGTGTGGCGTTTCTAAAGTAGTTATTAGATGCGTCGCCCCTGAGTAGCCGCTGAAAGATCTGGGCAAAGTTTTCCATCATCGCATTCCCTTGTCGCTCAAGAGCTTCTTCAAGCAAGATTTTGATAGGATCTCCTACCCCCTCGTCTTTCTTTTCCTCTGCCATGGGAGGCCGTCGAGATTTGTGAGGCTGGTCTTGCAAAAGTTCAACCAGTTCAAGCCCTAACTCCTTATATCCCAACCTCGTTGGGGACATGCAAAGAAAAATAGAGAAAGAGCAGATCGCTTTGATACCACTAATCCAAATTTAAATAGGAATGCAACAAATTACAAAGATAACCATAAATACAGATATGCAGCAAGAATAATACTTCATTTCATTAATGTAAAATACTGAAATATGCTTACAAACAGAAATGGAAATAACCTAGCTCAGGCGATGGTAGCTTATCTCTGAGGAGAGATGTGTCAGCTACATGCCTCTGAACTACGTCACAATGAGGCTCAAGGGCCTTTTTATTATTGAACAATAAGAGCAAACCCTAAATAACCAAAACCCTAATGCGAGGAGATGTAACACCAAGAGTTTTTGGGCCCTATTGGGGTTAGTTGGGCAGCCAACTTCCCGAGGTCGTGACTTGGTCAATCTCCAGTTGACATGCATGATACCCCATTGGAAAGATCTCTCTGAGGAATACAAAAGAAAATAACTTACCAATAGTCGCTGGCGGTAGATTGCCAAAAAAAAAGTCGTTTAGGGCCTTAAAACGGCTCTGGAAGTTTAATACCCGAAAAATTGCTAAAAATAGTAAACTATGCTACAATTAAGGAAACTAAAAAATTGAAAGAAACAATGGTGGGGTCCAAGTGGAATTGGTGGGTGGCCACCACTATCCACCTAGATCAAAGTCTTAGGTAAAGTATTTTCATTTTTTCAAAATAAGTGTTCTAATTCATTAAGGACTAGAAAAAATCCTTGAGGAGGATTGAATGTAGATGGTCCTCTTGGATTTTCTAGAATGCCATTTATCATACACAATGGAGTTCTAAGTGAGTTTAAAAAAAAATGAAATACATTCATCAATGTCGTTAAGGTTTCCGAGGATGGACAACAATCCCCAACAATAGCGGCAATTTCGTATCATGCAAATCTGCATACACAAACCTCCATGGCACTTTTAAACATCCAACCCTATCATTGTTGGAAGTCTCTGATTTCGAGTCTCATGGCAGTGTCCATAGATGATGTGTACATTTATCAACTAAATATTCTTATGCAAAACTTTGATTTGGTTAACAAAGTAAAATCTCAGTATTGATATGTCAATGAAAGTTGAATATGAAACAAATTAGGAATTGTTGAGATTAGATTTCCAAAGATAATAGCAACAATGAAATTAAATGCCATGTAAGAAACAAATGTGAGTTGAAAGTTGAATATGAAACAAATTAGGAATGGTTGAGATTAGATTTCCAAAGATAATAGCAACAATGAAATTAAATGCCATGTAAGAAACAAATGTGAGCCTTAAGTGAAGTAAAATCAGAACAATTGCACTCTAAACTACCATCACTACATAAAAATTTATTCAATGGCATCTAGTACATTCAATGAGCTCAGATTAAACCTAATTGAACAAAATCACAAATATCCCAGAAATTAATTGCATCATAATAGAGTCGTAAGTGACAAAGTTGCCATAAATTCTTTGGTGTTTTGAGACCCAGAACATGGAAATATTAAAAGTTGTCTACTGCCAACAAAGTGTCTACAAAAAAAAATCAATTCTCCAACCCGTTAACTACTGCTTTAATGTGCATATGTAGTAAATTGTTTCCTCCCTCAAACAGGTTGACCCAATTGTTCAAAACATGGAAAATTTTGGAAAGGCCAAAAATTTTAGACGTATAGCTAATCTTCTTTCTTTACTTTACTGTTTTTTGTCCTTTCCTTATACGTCTATCACACTGTTTTCATCATGACGGCTTAACCAATATATGTTTCCATATTTTATTTGACCCCCTTAATTCGTTGAATTCGAACCTTTTGAGGAAGAACTGACATTTAGTGCTTTATATCCATTTCCCTCCATAAATAAGAAGGCATTTCTTACAGTTTCTGTAATTAACATATTCAATCTTTTATCCTCTCAGTTCAACCAGCCTTTTCTCCTTGACTAATTTTTCCCAAAGAATGAATTCTACAAGGATTTTTGTTTACTTTATCAGCCTAATTACTGAATCTAAAACTGGAGGATTGGACTAGTGCTAGTCTACTTTCTGCTTTATATAATTTTTCCTCAGTTTGTCTCCTCGGCATTGGTGCCCAGCCTACTGTCAATAAACCATGTGGACAATGCTCCTTTTCAATCTGCTCCTTTTCTTAAATCTGCTTGTTAAATAATGAAGTCCACATTTTTTTCTTTCAGCTGCCATTTTCCATGATTATGTTGATCAACTTCTTTGATAATTTTATGAAGCTGAAAATTACCTAACAAATTTCCAGTAAGCTTGCTAAATTCAATCCCTGGTAATTTACCCGTTCTCATCTTTGTTTTAAATGAATTTCATAATAAGAGCACCTTTGTTGTATATATCAGCCATCTTCGACCTTTCTTCAAGACCAGTAATTTCACCTTGCAAGCCAAAATAACAGCCTCGACATCTCCATGATTGTATTGAATTAATCATGCCATGCATATGAATAATCAATTTTTTTCTTCAGCCATTTAACATTGTTTTGCTGATCCAATGGAATTTTATTAATCTTTTGTATGGCTGACTGTTCCTGAGTTTTATGTTGGCTGACTGTTCTTGAGTTTTATGTTGTTTTTTTTTTTTATCACTGATAGCATTTCCAGCAACTACCTGATGATATATTTCATAGTAACAGGTGTAAAAGCCACGGCCTTCACCCACAAGGTTAGAGGTATAAAGTATTCCTCTTGGGTGCATAGATAAAGATTACCCTTTCTTATTGAAATATGACTGAATTGTAGTCTCTCTTGAACCAAAGGATTTTTTAATATCTGAGAAATTGTAATCTGAAATTTAGGATTTGACAAGTATTATCACAACTGGTTTCTGAGCTCCTGGAGAAAACCCCATTGAATGAATGAAATATGATCTTGAATATATTCTTATAAAGGGCTCTGATGTTGGGTTCATCAAATGATAAATAGCATAGGATGAAAACAAAAGGAATGACTACGAGACCACAGATCTGTTTTAGCACCATCATATCTTTTGTCCAAAGTAACCTCTGAGGAACACAATTGGGAGTTCTACATGTAACAACCCATCTTCCTAATTGTTGTAAAAATGCATTAAGACCAAAATTTGAGATTGTTGTATTTTTCTTTTGAATTCCCAATAAGTATCTCTAGCTTCAGATTTCTATGGTAAACTCCTCTGGTATGACAACAATCCACAACATTTATAAGTCATTGTGGACATTCTTTGGCATCATCTTATTCCTGGTTATCAAGTTATCTTTGCTACCAAGCATTCAATCCAGTTTTCAGTAAAAACTCCCAACTCTCATTAAAGTAATTTGACCCCTTTTTCATGGTAATTTGTAAATTAGTAATTGCCCCAAAAGGTGCAAAAAGACTTCCATAGGATTGTTAAAGTAGAAATGTTGTACTTTGGTTTCCATAATCAAGTAAATAATAATTGATTAAGTTTTTTTGTATATATATATATATATATATATGGACAGGGACTAAGTAGTGTGCATTATATGTTGGATTAGTAAAGCCGATATGTTTTAAGATAATTGTATTTATATTTAAGTGCTATGGTGAACACGAGTAGAACAATAGCAGAGTGGTGAACCCGAGAGTACCAAAAAAAATTGTACAAGCAACATGAAACCAAATGGTCATAGAGTAATGGAGAAGAGATGGAAGATTGAATTTTGGATGATGTAATTGTCCATGAGCTTCACATTAAATGTTGTGTATCACATTTTTTTTATAAAGTGGTGATCATAAATCTGGTGGGAATTGTACTTATTGATGATGGTGAAGGCAACAAGCCATAAAGAATCATAGGCTTTTATTTCCTATCATCTTTAACTGTTTATAGTAGATCGTAGATCACAAAAATTCCATCCACGAGTTAAATAATCTTCCAAGCACCTAGTTGTAGGTTGATCTAGCAAAGCATAAATTGCAGATGGGCTGAGCTGGACATCCTTGTAGTAGGGATCATTTTTTAGTTTGTACTACATTGTCACCATTACACACAATTTACAAACAAAGAATTCATAATCGTTTTCAGTAGAATTGTATTTTGATAGTGAGGATGTCCAAGTTAGAAACCATATGAAGCAAATAGTTGGCAATAATGCTAATGTCTTGCGGGGTATGCCCATTGTATTTGTATTGAACTCCATGGGCGTGAGTAACTTGTAGAATTGGGTTCATGCATGCAATGAGCATTTATTCAATTTGTGTTATATTACGAAGGGAAAGTGTTTGTGTTGTGGGGTCCATGTTGTTTGAAAGAGAAAAATGATAGGTAGAATTAGATACAACACAACGGAAGCAAAAAGGATACCATGCAAAAGTCTTTTTTTCATACATGGGCATGATTCTTTACATATGGTGCAAACATGCATGGTAGAGATTTTATATATCCTTTCATGAAAGCAATGTGTAATGGCCTAGAGAAATTTTAGCACTAGGATTTTGTAAGATGTCAATATTTTTTTTCCTTTTTCCAACATCGTTAATTCAATACAATGTAATACTTCTTCAAGGAACACATACAATTAATGAATGGAGCAAAGTATTTAATGACCTAATCCTTTAGTCAACCAAATAATAAAGATTCAAAAATGCCACGTATTGTCACAAATCTAAGACAATAATAATATAATCCATGGTTAACCAACGTTCTTCTATCTTAATTACTAAACCCTCCGTGGGTTCCTATCTGCTCCAATAAAACCCCTGAGTTTGCCTCAAGTATGCACAAAACTCCAACCACAAATTTACCCAACCATTACGCTCTTTCCCCTGTTGGGAGTCTATCTCATCTGGTACCAAAATCTCACATGGTGTAAGACTCAAGTTTATTACAAGACAACATACTAATCGCTACAAGGGCTAGGACTAGCTTTTACGAGAAACTGAGTTTATCTGAATTAGTGAAAACCTTTTTGTAACAGGAGGATAGAAAGCTTTCATTTTCACATATCTCTTGGAGTTTGAACCCTCGCTTCAGGATGTGTCTCTTCCTTAATTCATGTGATCTTAGGTCTTGTAATGCGCAATTCCTCAACTTTTATAACTTGTGTGACCTCAAACTCTATGTGCAATTCTGCAGCTTATATAACTCGTGTGACCTCACACTTTATACTGTGTATACCCACAGAAAATATGTCTAACATAGGGTTAACAAAATGCCCCATAGTTCAAAAATCTACCCAGCTTCTAAGATCATAGACAAACTTGAATTGTTTTAAGATGAAGAAAAGTTCATTGCTCCGAAGTAAAAAAAAAAAAATTATTGTTCCAAAACAAGTAGACAAATAGGAAAATGCAAAGAGATTTATCAACTAGGGTGGGATCTTGCCCCAAATTAGGAAAATTTAGGTTTTTACCCCTTTAATAAAAGTATTGCCTATGGGGTCAGATAGGCTATTACATCCTCCATAAGCCCTCAATTTGGAGAGGACGTTACAACCCCCTTTCCTGAAATTGCTTGCCCTCAAGAAATCACAAACTTGGATGTTGTAAAAAAATTTCTCCCTCCCAAGTGGAGTCTTCCATTTAATAAGGTATTTTGGAATTACTCATCTTCTTAACTTCCATTCTCATACGACCATGATTGTTTCTGGAATCAATTCTAGTTGTCCTTCATCATTTAATAGAGGTAATTCGATAGAGGTGGTGACCTATTGTCCCACATCCTTCTTAAGACATAACACATGGAAGATGTTATGGATTTTGTTTCCGCCCTGCAATTCTAACTCATATGATACTTCGCCAATCCTTCAGAAAACTTTGTAAGGTCCATAAAACCTTAGTTTCAGGTTTTTTGCATATTTTTCTTAAGTGTAGATTGTCTATAGGGTTGCAATCTCAAGGCAATGTGGTATCCTAACTCAAAACTACATTATGTCCGAAGTTGGTTTGTGTCCATCTTTTGCCAATTCTGATCAGCCTGTATGTTTTCCTTGAGTATCCTGAGAATGTACTGACTCTCTTATATCCAATATTTAGCAATGGGTGCCTTGTTGTCTCCAAAAATCTTGTCGATAAAGGATGGTGCATCATATCCATATAATACTCTAAAAGGCATCATCCCAATGGATAAATAGTGAGTGGTATTGTAGCATTTCTCCCCATGGTACAACCATTTGATCCATGTTTTTTGTTGACTCGTCACGTAGTTACGCAAGTATCCTTCAATCAACTTCTTCACATTTTTTTTTGTCGATCTGTTTGTGGATGATACCTAGTGCTAGGGATTAATTCTATCCCCACTGGCCTAAAGAGATCCTGCCAAAATGCACATATAAGCCTCTTGTCATGATCGTTGACTATATTTTTAGGTATTCCATGGAGCCTAAAGAATTATTTGAAGAAGCGCTTTGCCACTGGTTTGGTCTAATAGTCAACTAAGATTGCAAAGAAGTGTGTGAACTTCATCAATCTTTCCATTACGATATAGATACAATATTTTCCTTACGTTTTGGACTGCCCTGTGATGAAGTTCATTGAGATGCTTTCCCATTTTTCTTTTGGAATTGGTAGAGGTTGGAATTGACCTATTGAATGTGTATGCTTGACCTTATTCTATTGGCATGTCATGTATTCCCTGATGTATTTCATCACATCATCTTTGAGAACTTTCCATGAAAATCATTCCCTAATCTGTCGGTAGGTTTTGAAAAAACCCTAATGTCCAACTAATGGAATGTCATGCGTACCCTTCTAAATATTTTCCTCGAGTGTGGATTCAGGAACCAATTATATCCTATCTTTATAATAAATAATATCATCAACTATTTTACACTTGTCATCATGTATGATTTATCGATCAATGCATAGGCACACTGGTTTTTGGCATATTTTGTTGAGAGGTGATCCTTCAAATCTTCTACAAGCTTCATGAAGGAACATGTTGTTGGTTTCCTGGAGAGTGCATTGGCCACGATATTCTTCTTCCCCTTCACATACTCAACATCAAAACCATAAGCTTGGAACTTACCCATTTTTGTTGCCATTCATTAAGGTCCTTTTGTTCCAAGAAATGACACAGGTTGTTGTGCTTTGTCCCAACTACGAACTTGTTTCCCACCAAATATTGTATGAACTTTACCAAGGAGTGCATGATAGCCAACATATCCTCATTAACATATCCTCATTGTATATGGAGTAAAGTCTGTCTGTATCTTGGACTGTCTGCATTAGAGGAAATTTCAACCTAAAAGTGGCCTCCTAAGGAAAAATCAAGAAATTAATAAAAAATGTCTTGTAGACAATTCTTTAATATTACTTTACTTTTATTATGTTCCATAATATTTATTAGCACGAGATTTAATAAATTATTTTAATAGACTATTTCTAATTTTTTACTTTTATGGAAATCCCTCAATATAAGGCACTTTTATTTAAATAATTGTTTCATATTTTTTTGTATTTTTATAATTTATGTTTTTATTTTTATATATATTTAATGTATAATAATTTTTATTTAATATTTTTTTGTTGTTCTTTAACACATTGTCTACTTAAGGCCACCAATTCACCCAGAAATATTTTTTGTTAGATTGATAATTTTGTCATTTCTGAATACGTTTTTTAATTATTTAACTATTTTTCTAACGTATTTACCTTTTTATATTAACTATATATTTTATATTTTTGGTTGAATCAAGGAATTTTTCCATTTTGTAATATGTTTTTTAACTATTATATTTAATTATATATTCTACATTTTCGGTTAGAATCTGGGGATTTGTCTTTTCTAGAATGTGTTTTTAAGCTATTTAGCTATTTTATATCTAACTATATATTTTATATTTTTGGTCGGTATCTAGTAATTTATCCTTTTTGGAATACATTTTTTAACTATTTAACTATTTTATTTTTGAGTAGTCTTTAAGTGCAACTTTTTGAAAAATTTTCTGGTTTAATTTTTCGATCTCATTTGTCTAAAGTCCAGCAATGCTTCATTGAAATCACAAGTTTGACAGGTGAACTCCTCATTCTCGAAGTGCCCTGTGGGTTTTTGAGGATGTTGAATCCATATATGTAGTATAAAAAACATTTTAAACAACACAAATCAAGGTTTGGCCACAATTTTTTTCACTCGATGCCGACCAAAAATCGGCCGAAAACTCCAAAAAAACACACTTAAAGACTACTCCTTTCATATTTAGCTATAGCTATTCATATTTATATTTTATATTTAACTGTTTATATATATAACTTTTTTCTGTTTTTTGGGGAATGGTTATTAATGTCAAATGGGCCTGCATTTTTAATTTATATTTTTTCACTGATATTAATATTTACATTGCATTAATAACTTTTTCGATATTCTAATTCATATGGGTGAGGTAGCTAAATAATATTAATAAAATATTTCATGAATACCCCAATTAATAATAAAATATTCATCAATTCCCAAATTGCTAATAAAATATTTCAAGAATGCCCAAATTAAACAATTCAAAATTATTTAAGACATGTAGCTCTTTTTAAATTTAAAGGATTTTGATTCGTTTACATATTATGACATGAAAATTTCATGGGCACATTTAGGTTGATATTTCCTCTAATGGCTTTCGAATGCAATGGGGTGGCCCTTTTGCATTAAGACGACCCTTGTCCCTTCTCCTAATGCATCACATTCTAGTATAAAGGGGTTGACTAAATTCGGGGAGGGCCAAGACTAGACATGAGCGTATCACCTCTTTGAGCTTGTTGAATGTCTTGTTTGATTCTTTCATCCACCTAAGTGCTCCTTTCTTCATCAAATATGTTAAGGGTGTGCTTAATTGAGAGAACCCTTGACAAATCATTGTTAATAGTTGCAAATCCTGAAAAATCTTTGTAACTCAGCTAGATTCTTAGGTGTGGGCCAATCCAATATTGCCCGAGTTTTCTCTTAATGAGCGTGTACTCCTTTTGCACTAATTATATGTCCCAAATAAAGAATCTATGTCATTTAAAACTCACATTTTGATGCCTTGGCATAAAGGGATTGTTCTCACATTATGCTCAAAATTTCATCTAGATGCCCTAGGTGATCAATACCATGTTTTGTTGTATATGAGAAGGTCATAAAAAATACTAGTAAGAATTTCCACAATTGCTTGTTAAAACTATTGATCATGCAAGATTGGAAAGTGGTAGGATCATTGATTAGTCCAAATGGCATGACCAAAAACTCAAAGTGTCCATAGTGGCACCAAAAAGTTGCTTTTGGCATGTCTACTCTCGAACTTGAATTTGGTGATATCATGATCACAGGTCAATCTTTGAAAAGTATGCTGCTTCATATAGTTCATCTAGTAACTCATCGATCCTGGGAATAGGGTACATGTTCTTGATCGTTTTTTATTGATAGTTTGGTAATCAATACACATTCTCCACGTGTCATTCTTATTTTTCACCAAAACCACCAATGAGGCAAATGGACTCGAGATGGGTCTGACGGTGGTCCATCACTAACAATTCTTGTATGTTTTTTTTTTTTATCTCTTCCTTAAATTTCTTTGGATGTCGGTATGATGTGGTGATTACTGTCTTGGCCCCTTCCAATTTTATTGTGTGTTAAATCCTCTTTTTGGAGGCAATCATGGGGTAATATCACCAAATACTTGGCCATGCTTTTCCAACACTCGTTGAATGTCAACTCAGTACTGTGATTTTACACTGTTGGGAGTCTTTTGGTTTGTAATCTTGCTTTCTGCAACATATGCCACATCGACATTATTAAAAAATGCAGCAAGAAATTCTCAATTCGATTTTGCCTTGATTAAATTGAGAAAATCTGAATGTCCACATCAACGGACAACTTGGATGCAGTTAACTTGTGTAACATGGCTTGTTTCACCCAATTTACTTAGTAAATTCTAGTTCGAGGAGTTAGAGTTCAGTTAATCATGTGTTATTTCTAATTTGTAGCAATCAAGGTTATCTATATAGGGTTGTTTTTAGTTAAAACTAGTTCTAATTGTTGAAGGAACTAGTGGAAGGTCAGTTAAGCAATGGGACTTCAGTCAAACTCATTGATCATCTAGTTAACTGATCAATCAGCCCAAAATAGCTAGTGCATGTAGAGAATTTGAGTTCTTGGGACTTGGTGGAGATTCCAAGGTAGTGTAACATCAATTGTAGACTAGTCCTGAGTGTACAAGTGTTGCATGCAATCATATGATCAGCCTAAGGAATTATGCAATCCATTTTGGAGAAATTCCTAAATGATAGGGGCCATATTTCTTAAGGAACAACACAACGAAATAGGATCTCAAGCAGAGGTAGAAATTGACTAAGTCTGGGTCAGAGCTTCTCAATGAGAAAATAGAGTTTATGCACTTACAGTTTGTGCTCGGTTGATCAAAGAAATTGTAATACATATCTATTCATAATATTAAGGCAAACAAACATTAGGGTTTTTAGCAGATTGTTTTCCTAAGGAAAAATAATATTTACATTTGTGTGATTTCTAATTGCATGTCTAAAGTTTTTGTTTTAAATTGTGAATTAATGTCCGAAAAGCAGTAGAGTAGGTTTGTGTCTTGTGATTTTCATTTAAACTTCATGATCAGTTGCAACTCTATATCATAATTTATAAATGGTATCAGAGCAGGATTCACATTAGAGCAGAAATTTCAAATTTGTTTCTCAAGAGGTTAGAATTTGGAGTTTAGTGCAGCACGATTTCTTTAGAGTTGACTAATATGGCCATCAATGGACTAAGGCTAGAGTATGCCTTGGAAGGCACCTATAATTTTGTTGCATGGAAGGATCACATGGAGGAAGTATTGGATGACAATGGGTTTTTAGAATACATGAAGACAAAATGTTGCAAAACCATCAGAATCTTATGCCCGGAACCCTGCCCAGTGGAAGAAATATGTAGCCAAGGTGAGGAGAATAATATTGGAGGGAGTACGGGATCACATTGTTTCAAATATCCACGGAAAAGAAACTTTGTTCGCAATTTGGAAAGCACTGACATAATTTTTCGAGAATAATAGCGACCATAGGAAGTTAGCGCTCAAGGATAAACTTTGAAGTATCAAGATGCAAAAAAATGAGACTATTCTGCAATACCTGACCAAGTTCACACAATGTCATGATGAACTTGGCAGGGTTGGTGTAAATTTTCCTAAAGGATACTTGGTAAGCTTAGCCCTTTTGGGCCTTCCCAAGAGCTAGCATAGCTACCAAAATTGAGTGAATGGGAGGGAGAAACAACCAAATTGGGAACGCTTATGGTCTGATTTGGTAAAGGAGAAAATAAGGCAGAATACCAGAGATGGGACTTCATCCAAGGGTGAGGATGAATGAAACTTTGCATTGGATGGAAAGGTAAAGAAGGGAAAAGGGGAGAAATCTCAATCCAAAACAGAATCCATCCAAGGTGGCAAGAAGAAATATTTTTTGAAAATTAAATGCTTCCGTTATCATTAATTCAAGCACTATGCCATGAAGTGTCCACACAAAAAGTAAAGAAAGAATACCTAAGGAGGAGGAGCAAATGAAGCCTTGGCTTCATAGTTTGAGCTTAACTGTACCCTCATTGCATGCATGGCCAGCATAATGATGTGGAGCGTGTGGTACTTGGACTCAAGTACATCATTCCACATGACATGGTGCATAGATTTTTTCTGTGACCTGGAAGAAAAGTATTTGCAAATGCACATCGAGATGGGGGATGACATAAGGTATACAACCATTGTTAGGTCCCTATACTACTAGTGTAACCCCTTATTGTTATTAGTGCAACCCCCTTATTGTATTATTGTGCCCATATAGTCCCCATGTTGTTATTATTATGCCCCATAGAAGCCCAATATTGTTAGTGTTGTGCCCCTACAATGTTATTGTTATGTAGGCTCTGATTGTATTGGGACCCCTTAGACTCCTATATATAGAAAGGAGGTCTTGTCATTTGTATCATCCAATAATTGTTCATTTGTGTAATGTAAAGGAGGTTTATCCCTCTAAGAGGTTGATTTTTAAGCCGTTGATATATCTTTTCTACCTTTTTGTGAGCTGGTTTCATAACATTTGGTATCAAAACTTTGTATTCTAGGGTTTCGCTGCTCCAAACAGGTCATCGTGGAATTTTTGCTATAACTTTTCTATACAAAGTTTTATAAGCTAAAAAAACCAATTTTATCTGAAATCGTTTTGAACCTCGGGTTCTAATTTCAGACCTTGTCTTGCTATATTTTTGGAGATATGAGTTGAGGAAGTTAGGGTTTTTGCAAGCTCCAGAATTCTATCTCAAATAGGTCATTGTCACATTTTCACTATATTTATTTTTCTACGAAGGTTAAGACTCTGAAATTAAAACCTATTTGAGCCATAATATTGGTGAAGCTTGGGCCTGAATTTCAGATCTTTTTTAATTATATTTTCTAAGATACGTTCCAAGACATTTAGGGTTTCTACAGGCTCACGAATTACATCTAAAACATGTGACCTTGGGAAAATCATCATAACTTTCTCTCTGAGCATCACATTGAAATTTCGTAAGAAGTTCCAGAAAGAGGACGGATTGTACTTTTCTTTATATGTTTTTTCGATCTGAAGGTCGAAACAGTGACACGTGGTAGGTTGTACAAATTCACTCTACTGAACCAGTATATAATCAAGTCATTGTAGGAGATTTGGCATAACTCTTTATTGAATAATCCAATATTGATCAGAATGGTGGAGTTAGAAAGAGGGCTTAGAGGGCTACCATAGGCCAAAATTTTAGAACTTGAAAATCAGAAATTATAGAGTTATAGTTGTTTAAATATCGAGCTCCTAAAAGGAAGAAAAATAATGACTCGAATCAAGAAAATAGAAACACCTAATAAGAAAAATTGGATGGATTATTTGATGAAAGCGATCAAAGCTAAGATAAATACTTTTATATATGCCATGGAATCTAATATCGATGGTATCGAAGCATATTTTAAGAAAGGCATGGAAGATTTGAAGAAAGACATGGAAGGTTTGAAGGAAGGTGGGACAAAGCTGCTACAAGAAAGGCCTCCTAATGAAGAAAAGGTAGTAGAGGAAACTCATGATGAGAAAAAAATAAATGTTAATCATGATTTCATAGAATCTAACATTGGATTTAAGACCCGCCATATTCCAAAGATCGATATGAGGAAGTTTGATGGCAAGGATCCCATAACATGGATAGTACAGATGGAGAAATATTTTGATCTACATGATGTGCAACTGTTACAAGAGGTACGTATTGCATCTTTATTTTTAGAACCGAATAAATTTTTATGGTATAAAGGGATTTTTTCTCATAAACCACTTGTCACTTGGTCAATTTTAACAGAGGAAATGATAGCACATTATGAGGATACAAAGAGAAACAACTTCTTTAGCCAATGGATAAATCTCAAACAAAAGGGTTCAATGGCAGAGCACATTGAGGACTTCCAAAAATTGAATATAAGGGTAAATGATATTCCAAAGAAGCAAAGGATTGATGTCTTCAGAGGGACTTTAAAGGATAACATTCAACATGAGGTTTGTCTTTGGGAACCTAATTCATTGGAGAAGGTATTCAGGTTGACAAGAAAAATTGAAAGAAAAATTATGGCAACAAGAAATCCTACCACTTACAATTATAAATATGGAAGTGTTGTTTCTCCTAGCCTTCCACAACCTACAAGGTTGAAAAAAAAATATTTGGAAGAAAAATGAGAAATTACCTTTGGTACAGTTGTGATATCAAATACAATAAAGGTCATAAGTGTTCTAAGAAGAAATTAATTTACATAGATGGGTAAGAGGAGCAAGAAAAGGAATCACAAAAACAAGAAATCAACAACTACAGAATCAATCAATTTTAGAGTATATCATCAAGTGGAAGAACTTACCCACTGATCATTCCACATGGGAGGATGATAATTTTATACAAAAGCATCCAGAG
Source organism: Pinus taeda (assembly GCA_000404065.3). Lineage (NCBI taxonomy): Eukaryota > Viridiplantae > Streptophyta > Pinopsida > Pinales > Pinaceae > Pinus > Pinus taeda. Next base: position 274,067 of record APFE030156993.1, read on the forward strand.
CTACTCAAGCATTGAGGACAACACTTTTTTAAGGAGGGGGGCATGTTAGGTCCCTATTCTACTAGTGTAACCCCTTATTGTTATTAGTGCAACCCCCTTATTGTATTATTGTGCCCATATAGTCCCCATGTTGTTATTATTATGCCCCATAGAAGCCCACTATTGTTAGTGTTGTGCTCCGACAATATTATTGTTATGTAGGCTCTTATTGTATTGGGACCCCTTAGACTCCTATATATAGAAAGTAGGTCTTGTCATTTGTATCATCCAAGAATTGTTCATTTGTGTAATGTAAAGGAGGTTGCACCCTCGAAGAGGCTGATTTTTAAGTCGTTGATATATCTTTTCTATCTTTTTGTGAGTTGGTTTCATAACAACCACTAAGGTTGGTATAGTTACTTTTCAGAGGTAATCAAGCTTCCCCCTCAGGCTCTAGGATGTCATGTCCATTTCGAGACCAAAGAAAAATCCCATCTATGTTGCAGTTTTGGAAGACTATGGTTATGATGTGATCTTCATTAAAGGAAAGGAATTATTGAGACACATAGTGTTATACAACAATTTGTCACCGTCCCTGCTACCTCTCTCCCGCATCTTGGAGGACTCATTCCAGGACCTATTAGAAGTGACATGGCCTACAAACACTTGCATTACATTCCCCTGAACATGAGCTTTATTTTCCCTGAAGACATCTCCTGCTTAAAAACCCTAAAAATAGCTCTTTTTCCATTGGCGCGGTTCCATAGTGCAGCCCTCGCGCCAAGGGGGCAAATCCTCCAAAGAGAGCGCGCCAGTTAGCGCTTTGTCATATAGTCGCACCCACGCCAACCTTAATCAGGGTTTTTTTTTAACAAATAAATAGCGGAAGTTTCATCCTAACAAATTCCTGGACTGCTATCTATCTTGAGTTGGGTGGTTCGGCTACAGATTTCCATAGAGAGGAAGTGATTTGCCACCTCTCATGGAAGCTTCCTTGATGATATGGCCAATCCCATGATTATTGGCTATGATCCCAACTCCCCTTCCTCCATCTATAAAAGCTTGCCCATTTCCTTTGCAAGCTAGTTCCAGAGTGCTAGAGATTGAGAATTGTCAAGTTTCCAAGAGCTTCATGCTGCAAGAGCCTTCTTGATTCCCATAAGGCCAAATCCAAGCAAGGAGATTATTGTCCAAGAACTAAAGAGAGAGGCTTGTCCTTATACCCAACAGGCTTTGCGAGACATGTGCTGCTGACTACCCGCCAAAGGAGAATACAGCGTCAGAAATTTGGTTGTATTCTTCTTTGATTAAGTATTAATGAACGACTATTGGTTATGGTTCCACTCTTGTTGTTATTTGTGATGATGATAAGTTAAATCCTTTCTGACTGATATATAGTTGCATATGTTGGATTTTATGCTTGTGTTTGTGTCGTTTCTTGTATGTGCAGGTGTCCATTCACGGAGATCGTGAGGATTGTGATCTGCCGAAGCAAAGGAACGGAAGCACCGCCTCTTCTACAAACAATAGCGTTGGAATCCAGGTAGGCCTTCATCACTGGTCTATTAATTTGCAATTAGGAACTTGCGCTATAACGTTTGATGATTGTTGCTAGACCCGGTCTGGGCTAGTAGGGATCACCTTTTTCCGCAGAGGGGATTTACCTCCTCAACACATAGCCACAATACATGTGAAGAAAATTGTAGTTCATGTGAAGAACTTATATAAGATATATGTGGAAGACTATGCTTCATTAAGCACAAAGGAAGAGAAGGTGCAGAGCCATGATTTCAGTGAACTTTGGCACAAAAGACTTGGCCATTTGCGTCATGGCACCCTGAATATTATACATCAAATAACCACAGGCCTCCCCAAAAGAGCACTTGCGAAACAAGATGTATGCAAAGGATGTGCTTTGGGGAAGTACAAAAAATCTACATTCCATGATTGGGGTAGCAAAGCACATGCAGTCTTAGAAATGATCCACTCTGATTTTTGTGGGCCTTTCTTGAAAACCTCCACTTCTAGACACAAATATTTTGTCATTTTTATTGATGACTTCTTACAGAAGTGTTGGATCTTCTTCATGCAGAAGAAATATGAGACATTTTCCAAGTTTGTAGAATTCAAGGCACTGGTTGATAAAGAAACCAGAAAGAAGGTGAAGGCTCTCAAGTACAATAATGGAGGTGAGTATGTGTCGAATCAAATTTTTAAAAAAATTGTGCAAAAGAAGGCATTCGACGAGAGTTGATAGCACTCCACAACCCACTACAGAAGGGGGTGGCTGAGAGAGAGAACCATAGAATTGTGGGAGAAGAAAGGGCGATGTTGCATGACCAAGGACTACCTCTACATTTATGGGATGAGGCATGCAACATAGCATTCAATTTGTAGAATCAGAGTCCTCATCAAATTCTTGGCATGATTACACCAGAGGAGGCTTTCTCGAGGAGGAAGTTGAATGTGTCGCAATTCAGGATTTTTGGAACATCTTTTTACTTCCATGTCTCCAAAGAATCAAGGAAGAAGCTCGAGTTGACAACATAATTGGGGGTATTTTCGGGTTACCCACAAACTCCCCATAACTACCATGTGTACTTGTCATCCCTCGAAATGGAAGTTGTACGAAGGGATGTAAAATTTGATGAGGAGAAGCAATGTGGTGCTCTTTTGAGAGGGAGCTTCAAATACCACTAGAAGAGGAGCTTTTAGCTCCAAAGGAGGATCCTAAAGAAGTTGTGGAGCACCCATAAATTGAGGAGCAGAGAGTTGAGAAATCCACTCAAGCATATCTATCCAAAGAAGGCGGGAAAAGAACTAGGGAAGCTGAGAGACTTATGAAGGATGTGAGGGAGAATGTGGGTGCTCCTTTAAATTTGTGGAGGTAGAGAAGGTCACTAGATTGGTACACTGGCTACATGTCTCTAATGAATGAGATTGTAGAGACTGAGCCATCCTCTTTCAAGGAATCAGTATAGAAACCTGTATGGGTTGATGCAATGGTAGAGGAATACAAATCCATTGTAAAGAACAGTGTTTGGGAAGTGGTCCCAAGACTAGTAGATAAATCAATTGTGGGTTCGAGATGGATCTTCAAGGTAAATTAGGTAGTAGATGGAAGCATAAATAAGTAGAAGGCCAGATTTATGGACAAGGGGTACTCTCAAGTTGAAGGGATTGACTATGAGGAGACATTTTCTCCTATAGCAAGGTACTCATCCATTAGATCAATCCTTTCTCTGGTTGCGTGGATGGGGTAGAAAATCCCGTAGATGGATGTAAAAACAACATTCCTCAATGGAGTTATTGAGGATGATGTGTGCATTTAACAACCATAAGGCTTTGATACTTTTCATTGGGAGTCTCATGTGTGCAGACTCAAGCGAGTGTTATACGGTCTCAAGGAAGCACCCTGTGCTTGATACACTAGGATCAATAGTTATCTCATGGGTTTGGGCTTCACCAAAAGTGAAGCAGATGCAAACCTCTATCATATCTTGGTAGAAGGTAAATTGTTGATTATTTTCTTATATGTTGATGACTTGATTTTAACTCGTGATGAATAGTTGATCAGATCTTGCAAGGAGGAACTTGCAAGAGAATTTGAAATGAAGGACATGGGCCTTATACACTACTTCTTTGGGTTGGAAGTCTGGCAAGGCGATAGGGAATTATTTATCTCTCAAGGCAAGTATGCAAATGAGATACTACATAGATTATTGATGGAGAGTTGTAAACCCATGGAGACACCTCTAGCGACCAATTGGAGGAAGGAAGATGCCACTTTATGTGAGGAAGTGGATGCTACCATTTACCAGTAGCTAGAGGGTTCATTGATATATCTTGTGAACACATGACCAGATATGTGCTATGCAATCAACCAGCTGAGCCAAGATATTGTTACGTCAACCAAATTATTTTTTAAAACATCTAAGGATGTTCTATGGTACCTCAAAGGCACTACCCAGTTTGGACTATGGTACAGATGAACAAAGGGGGTGAAGTTGTGTGGCTTCACAGATGCAGATTGGGCAAGGAGTCCATTAAGTTGAAAGAGTACATCAGGCGGAATTTTTAGTGTTTTGTCCACAACAGTTTCCTAGTATAGCAGGAAGAAAAGATCTATGGTGCTCAGCATAGAAGAAGCATAATACATGTCTGCAAGTCAACCAACATGTGAGGCGATCTGGATGAGAAAGATACTTGTTGGATTGTTTGATCATATTATGGATCCAACTGTGATCTACTATGATAATCAGAGTTGCATTAAACTCTCTAAGAATCTTGTTTTTCATGATCAATCTAAGAATATAGATATATTGTATCACCATTTGCGGGATTATGTGCAGAGGTGGATAATGTTGTTGCAGAACATTCTGATAGAGGAACAAGATGTTGACATTTTGAAAAAGGACTTGTCAAGAGGGAGGTTTGAGTTCCACAAGTGTAAGATAGGGGTGGTTGGGAATCCTTTTCTTTCTGAGAGGGAGTGTTGAAAAATGCAGCGAGAAATTCTCAATTTGATTTTCCCTTGACTAAATTGAGAAGATTTGAATTTCCACATCAATAGACAACTTGGATGTAGTTAACTTGTCTGACATGGCTTTCGTCACCAAGTTTACTCAATAAATTCAAGTTGGAGGAGTTAGATTTTAGTTAAGCATGTGTGATTTATAATTTGTAGTAATCAAGGTCAGTTATCTAAGGTTTCTTTTAGTTAAAACTTGTTCTAATTGTTGAAGTAACTAGTGAAAGTTAAGTTAAGCAATGGGACTTCAATCAAACTTAGTGATCATCCAGTAAACTAATCAATCAACCAAAAATAGCTAGTGCATGCAAACAATTTGAGTTTGCCGGGCTTGGTGGAGATTCCAAAGCAGTGTAACATCAGATGCAAACTAGCCTTGAGTGTACAGGTGTGGCATGCAGTCATATGATCAGCCTAAGGAATTGCGAAATACATTTTGGAGAAATTCCTAAATAATAGGTGGCTAAGTTCTCAAGGAACAATGCAAGGAAATAGGAGCTCAATCAAAGGTAGAAATTGACTAAGTCTGGGTCAGATCTTCTCATTAATCAGAGAGATAGGTTATGCACTTGCAGGTTGTGCTCAATTGAGAAAAGCAATTTTAATACATCTCTATTCATCATATTAATGCAAGCAGACATTGGGGTTTTTAGTATATTTCTTTCCTGAGGAAAAATATTATTTGCATGTGTTTGATTTCTTATTGCATGTCTAAAATCATTGTTCTAAATTATGAATTAATGTCCACAAAGTAGTAGAGTAGGTTTGTGTCTTACGATTTTGATTAAAACTTCATGATAAGTTGCAAATATACATCATAATTTCTACATACATGCCTAAATATGGCCTCCATTCTTCTGGCATAAGCGACTCATGGGCCCCCATTTGCAATGCCCCTCAAAACTACTCTACTACCATTAGGGGCTTTAAATTCCATTTCTAATGCTTTGTAGTCCATAATGTGCTTCCCCAATGAATACAACCATTTAACTCCCAATCCCATATTAATATCTACAAGATCTATTACATAAATGCCACTAGTGAATTTATAATTACCAAGTATTACGCTAAAAAATGGGATCATCCGTCTGCAATCCAAGTTGTACCCATCCACTACTATCACATCATGGCCCTTGAATTATTCGGTGGCAAGTTCTCTCATTTCTACTAATGTTACATCAATGAAGTTGTGTGTAGCTCCCCCATCAATTAACATTTTGATGCGTTGTCCCTTGATGACTCCCCTGATACTAAAGGTGTAATAGCTAGGGATTCCTAAAAGATTAGAAATATTAACTTGTGGTTGGGCCTTATTCTCTCTATTGGGATTCTCCTCTTTTTAGCTTCCTCCTACAGTGGTTCTTCCTTTGGGTTTTTAGGCTCAACATTAGGATCGGCTATTTAGCATTTGAAGTGGGTTCTTATCCTTCATCCTTGTTGTCAAAGAGCACTTCGATGTAGTGAATATTTCCCTTGCCTAAGCAGTGATGTCTTGGTTCCCATGGTTCCTTGCAATTGAAGCATAGCCTTAGTTCACTTAGAGTTTCCTCATCTAACCTGTCTCTTCTAGTCCAATCTCTTTGAAAATGTTTCTTCTCCTTATCTCTTTGAGGGATAGGAGGCTTGGATGGAGCCTTAGATTTAGTTGTAACACTTCCCATGTCTTGAGTATTCTTGATGGCATCTTGAAGGGTTGAAGGATTGAACACCTTGACCCAACCTTGTAGGGGCTTAGGTAATCCATGTTTAAAGAGAATTACAAATCATTATTCCTATATATTTATCACCATGACTGTGATTCATTCAAATTTTGCAATAAGTTCTTCATGCGATCCAGTTTGTTTGAGTTATGCCAATTCTTTGAAGTGTATGTATAGGTTCTTCTGATCTAATATATCTATCAACCTCTATATAAAATCTACATAAGAATTAATGATTGCATGTCCTAGAGTGACCAATCCATGATATCACCAATCATGTGTGAGGTGTGGTTCTGTGAATTGGATGCCATTTGCTTCTAACATAGGGTTAAGTCTAAAGTAGGTGTCCAATTTTTTCACATTATAACAAAATTTCATTGGTTTATTCTAGATTTTGATATTGTTATACTCCTAGAAAGTTAGGGTTACTCGAGTAATTTCTTCGAGGGCTACATACTCCCGAAAATAATCATAAAATAATATATTTGGTTCTACTACTTATGGGGTTGTCATTTGCTGATTATTTATAAATTAAGTAATAGTCTGGAAGTTTTGTTGTTGGTTTCCTTGGCATTAGTGTGTATAGGAGGAAAAGGATTATGGTTATCATCACCTGCAATGTTTTGGTTACCTAGGAGTTGGACCATTAGTTGATTGAATTATTGTTGTCCTTGAACTAATATTTGAGCTATCTCTTGTTTGCCTTGAATTAATTTTTTTTCCTTGTTTTTTCCCTTGCATTAATATGCTTGTCAATTTGTATTGTCTGTAATGTACTCCCTAGTAACTTTGGCTCAACCCAAGTGTAGAAGTACTAAGTTATTATGCTGACAACCTCCAATATTAATTTATGGAAATGGGGTTACAAAATCCCTCAAATTTCAAATCCTTCAAAACTTTAAACAAATGTTGCTATCACAACTAGCTTTGTCATGAGCTTTCCAGTGATATAAATTTTATCGAAATTTGACTCTAGGATCACAAGTTATGGCTACTTGAATATGGACCAATTACCATCTTGCCACATCATCATTGATTCCCACGTGGAAACCATGTAATAACCCACATGGAACCTTATGTGTCTGCTCTACCAACGTGTAAAAATCCACATGGAATAGGCATGCCCCTTAGGATAGTCAGAGGTCAACCTATTTGGTGAATTTGCAAAACTTAGATCTAACCAAGCCTCATTCTCGACATGGGTGTTCATCCTAACTCTAACATGGGCGTCCAAACCGACCCCCAACATAGTGGGCCCTATAGGTATGTTCAAGCATATATGTAGGCCTTTTTACACATTATAAATATTTTTATTTCCAAGTTAACTTTGGGATTTTTCACAGGCCCGAACTGTATGCGACTCATCTTTGTGTGGGCCTCTTCTAGTGAACCTTGGCCATGGAAGCCAAAATATTTGTGCCCAAATAGAACATGCTTGTGCACACATATATAATTTGAGGGCTATATCAAAATTGAATATGAAGCCATCACTTTCCAAAATGGCAGCATAGGTCATGCAGCGAAGCATACCTCTGAAAATTACCAAGAACTTATCCAACTCCCATCTGTAGCACAATTATGTAATTCCTTCACTCTAATAGTTCAATGCATAGAGAAAATATTGGAGGGAACGACTATACATGTTGGCAACCATAATTCAACAAATCATGGTTCTATTCCTCAAGAAAAACACAACAACACAGAGCATAGGTGGAAATTAATAGCATTATATGCAAGAAATCTGCATCCATCGAACTTGATAAAATAAAAACAGGAATTCATTCTAATATCAAGAATTCTACCTATCATTCATGCTAAATTAAATATATTTATTTTAGGCCCATAATGGCACCGAATCTATATAACTATTATATTTAAGAAAATGAATCAACTTCAGGCGCAACAATAAGCATAGGAGTAAACCATTCCCCAGCATTAGCACAACCATGGTCCATCAAAATATCAACCAACATAAAATTTGAGTGGTATTAATGGAGTATTGAATGAGTTATTCGATAGTATTTACTCAGGGATGGAATCCCAAAACCCCAACTCAGAAATGAAATACTAAATCAACCCATTCCACATACATTATGCAGAACCCGACATTCTTACTTTTACATGAAATAAACACTCCAAACATATAAAATAAAATTTATGCCACATAGCAAGAATCCATTTAGCAATCTATGGCACACAAGGCATGTGGCTCACTTATTATGGCACATAGACAGTTCAATAATTAGTGATATAAGATATTCATGCACACAGAGTTACATGAGTACTTATTAGAAATGTAAAATCGTGGAAACTGAGATTGGGACTCTAACTCTCCACCCAACCTTAGACAATTTGTGGCCAAGCTTACTTGTATCTATCACCCCAAATCCAGATTTCAAAGCTTGAGGAAGAGTGCTTTCAGAGGGGTTTAAACCAATGTTAACAGCTGAGACAGGGTATCCCAAGGCCACACTGCCTCTACCCACCATCTACTCAATAGTTAGAAACACATAATGCATCAACAATCCTTCTCATCTCTCTTTCTATTCTCTATCTGAGTGCATACGTCCTTCACACACTAGTCTTCCTATATGTGTTCTCCCGTCCACCCCTAGAGGAATTCTTCATTTCCCATAACAGATTTATCTGCAATTACTTCTCACTAATTTTGCGTGCTCACTAGGGGATTTTTGAGGTCTAAAATGGGCCTCCTAAGGAAATTATAAAATAATAGTGGAAATAATAAAATAAGATTAGATTAAATCATCAAATCTCAGAGGGAAAAAAGAATTTTTTTTTTTCAACTCATATTTTCAACTTATCTCCCTATGGGTTTTCTCAAATTTCGAGCGGAAACACTCATTCGATGCAGAATTTGATTCCTCATCCAAGGAGTACCTATTTTTCATACTTTTGATGGACCTTGCTACATGAAAAATGAGAAATACCTGGAAAACCGTGATTGCAATCACGGTTAATCACGGTTTTTCATGTATTTCTCATTTTTCTTGTAGCAGGGTCCATCGAAAGTATGCAACATGGGTACTCCTTGGGTGAGGAATTAAATTTTGCATCCAACGAATACTCCCGCTCGAAATTTGAGTAAACCCTTATGGAGATAAGTTGAAAATACGAGTTGAAAAAGTAGTTTTATTATTTTATTATTTTTTAATATTTTTACTCCAAAAATGGTGAATCATCCCCTATGGTTGACAT
>APFE030157005.1:537-14521 GCA_000404065.3 Pinus taeda
TTATGTTTAATTAAATAAAGAGAGTAGTTGCAATATAGTATAGTGTTTTTTGTTTTGTTTTGTTTTTTTGTTTACAGTTAATTAATTGATTAAGGAAGTGGTTGTTGTATATTTAATCATTAGCGTGGAGTTTAGATTTCATTTTTATTCAATAATCTTCTTTCGCTTCTACATATCTTTTTTCATACAAATAGTCGTTTGTTCGTTTATTCATTATTAAATCCACTTTTCATTCTTATTCATAAATGCTTTGCACATTTGCAATTTGTCGTTATTGTTGCCTCCACACACACAATGGAAGTCACATTCACATATCTTCTTATGCTTCTACACAATTAGTAACAATTTTCCCTCTTGTTCATAATTATTATCTCTTTTAGTTAAAATAAAATAAAATGAAACTATTTATTGCTAAAAGATAACACCTCGTTAAAATCAAATAAAATTAAAGTGTTGCATTACTAATCTAATAACAATAATTCGTAACATAGTGTGGAAGGAACTCATTGTGCAGAGATGCAGAGAATCTCCACTTCTCCGCACAATGAGCCATCATCTATATTGACCTTATTGTAAGTTAGAACTAACTATAATCATGATAATCATCTAAGAAACTGCCCAATCCGAATAAAAAATCAGTAAAGGTGAATCATTAATGTGGGGTTCACATTTCATTCTTCTTATCCCACATTTGCAATATGTCGTTATTACCAACTCCGCAAATGCACAATGAAATCCACCTTCCAACATCTTATTTCAGTTTTGTGAAGCTTCATTTGCACAACTAGTCGTTTTGTCATTTATTCATTTTCATTGCCTATACTATCGCATTCCGCAAAATCTAGATTAATAATAAAATAAACACGCACAATCACCTCTGCACAATTACTTATGCACCCAATAACACCCCTAGCCATTGGAATTTGAAGCTGATATTAATTAATGATTATATATTGTGAAATACATTCCTAAATAAGAATTAAAAAAGGCAATTATAAATTTATTATTTTAATAAAATTTTCACAAAACATTCGCATAAGATCCGCACAGGCGTAATGACCTCCACACAACTTCGTCCATACAACTACTTCTGCACTCAATAACATCGTTCGATTAGTTGCATAGATCCTTCCACATGACTACTTCCTTGGTTGCGAAAAAAATTATTAAATAATAATTAAGAAATACGCGTGTATGTTTACTATTTTAATAAACCTTGCAGAAACCTTCCACACATTCATTTGACCACACAACACTTTTTTCTTCACACATTCCGCACACATATCTTTCTCTAATGGTCATTTTCTAATGAATACAATGGTATGTTGACCATGGGAGATAGTGGTTTCCAGAGAAGCGTATTACTACATGCAATTCTAATTACACGCTCTCAGATGGACGAAATACAAGTGAGTTAAATTCCAACAAGCAAGGGAGTTAGTTATTACATATGATAGTCAATTGAATAAAGGTTGTGTGCACTGCAAATTTGTTTTTATACAAAACCACATTTCATTGAACAAAATATTTGTTTAGTGAAATGAAAATTCCACAACCTGTACTGAAGGCTTTTATTGCTATTATTTTAGTATTAGAACATAATCGATATTTTATATTTGAAATTACATTTTTTATGCTTATATTATTATTAATATTTTAATTGAGCAGCTGTAATTTACAATTTGACACTTTCACTGAATATCTTTTCTTCAATTTCTCTAGCTTCTCCTTGCAATTTTCGAACTAAAGTAGAGTTCTATTCATTAACATTAATAAACCTAATTAGAAATTTTGTGCTTTCATGTGTACTAAAATCAACTATATCATTGAATTTTGTTGCCTTTGATTGTTTCATCTTATCCAATTCAACTGTTAACATTTGCCTTCAAATTAATCCAGAGTCACATGTGATACGTGGACCGTTCAGATTCTGCACAATCTGTACAACCTTGACATATCCATTTGCTCTTTGATTCTCTATGTTTTGATATTCATGAATAATGTTCTTCATTCTTCTAATTCTCTAAGACCATGCATCTTTGAGTTGCTTCATTTGATTAGCATTTGGAAGTTCCTGCCCTTTTTGCTCTGCATCAGAAAGAAAATAAAGTATTTGGCTGAAAGAAAAAAGTCATTATTCATGAAGTACCTGTCTCCTTCGAGATCACGTTGAATGCACTCAACAAATGACTTAGTTCTTTGTCCCAAATAGTCTAGATCATAAGTTGCTTGCCATGCATGTTCAATCATTTTCAATCGTTGGCATATATTTCTAATAAGATATGTTTTTACCACATTAAGGAAATTGATAGATTTAACAAATCTATACGATGTGCCGTGAATAGTAACTGTCAGCACCGTTGTCCATGTTGCCAATGAAGTCATCAACAAAGGACCCAGATTTAGAGCATCTTCTAGGCCCTTTATTCTTGTTTTTGGGATCAAGTTTTTTTCCTTCTTGTTTACTAAGAGAGTTTGCAGACACGTTACTAGTAACTTGATGCATCTCCATGACTGACGTTGTTGCAACTCTAGACAATCAATATGCATTTCAATTTGTTCTAAAAAATTATTGTTGTGAAGCTTTACCTTCTCAATCTTCATTTGTTTACTACTACCTTCATACTTTTCATTTTGCAATGTGATATAACTATCATAAAAAATGATAGACTCCTTGGAAATTTGTGTTATTGTTTCCTGTTTTTTTGCAAAACAAATACTAATCCAATCAAGTAGCATAACGTTGTCAACTTCTACGTTTATAGCTCCTTCAACACTTATTGTTTTCATATGACTTTTGGGATTAATTGATTCACAAGTATACACTTCTTCTGAATAAAACTATGACCAAGCTGTTTGTGCTTCACGTTATGTGATATCTTTTCATCAATCAATGTCGTATTTGTAAGATATTTTGTCCTATTTTCACTTGACAATGAAATCACATTAGTATCGTTTATCTAGTATACAGATTGCTCTACGAAAGTATTCCTACCTCGTGTTGTAGCATTTTTTGGTTTTGATAAGATAGAATAAATTAGTCAAAAAATGAGAATATTTTTCAAAAAAATGTTAGGCTAGGATATGGACAAAAAGAATACTGAATAAAATGTTAGGAAATATCTGATAAATATGTCCATATCAAAGAAAATGTTAGAATAGATGCCCTAAAAAAGGAAGGCAAAATAAAAAATGTTAGGTTAGAGAGAAAAGCAAAAAGCAATAAACTCTAAAAGTGTGAAAGTCCAAGTGCCACTACTTTTTACTTTATTATGCAAATAATGGTTGTGGGCAACTTGTTATAAATGCCACAACCCATGACAGTCAAACAGTTTAATCTTGACTAGTTCATGCTTTAAATTTCATGTTTATAGTTAGAGAATAAAGATCTAGCCAAACTGTTCAATCTTGGCAGATCAGTAGTTAGGTAGAGAATAACAAGGAGCTCATCAGTTTAATTTGAGCCCTCAGATGCTATAAGGTTAGAATTATATAGTTTACTTCCAAAATAAAAAGGAAATAAAAGGGTCTGTTATCCTAAATGCACCCAATTAAGTGAAGAAAAGATGTTAGGATAAGTAAAGGGTAGGTAGAAGAAAGGTTGCAGAAATACAAAGTTGATTGAGACATAAGAACATCTATCATGTTTGATCATGTATTGTAGTGTGCAGGAGTAGTTATGAAGGTGACAAGAGATTCACAAGTTGATTTGCCTAACTTCCCCTCATTCATTTCATTCCCCACTACATACTTACTAATTTCCTCATTTTCCTACCAGTCCCTAAGAAAATACCCTTTTCCTTTCATTTTCACCTTTTCCCCTTGGTTTTACATAATTTCCTAGAAAATTACTCTCCAAAGGTCATTTCCTTACTCAAAATCCCTTTTCCCTAGTGTGAAAACCTTTCCCCATTGAAAAAGTCACTTTCTCCTTGTAAAAACCCTATTTTCCATAAAAAAACCTTTAAAAACCCTTTATCATAACATTATTTCCACCTCTGTCTATATTTGATTAACTTTGCCATTTGCCTAAAAACCCACAAAATCCTTTTAGCCTAAACTTTGGCTTACTCCATCATTTCTTAATTTAACTGCGCAAATTCACTTTTCTCGACCAAAGCCATCTAACCCAACCCCATGGTATGGTTAAATAAACACCATCACAGTTAAACTATGGTTTAATTTATTAATCCCGCATTACATAAACCCTGCTCATTATCTTTTAACCCCACTATATATCATTAATTAATTACGATTAATCGTAATTAATCCCTCGGGCCCCCCTAATCTTCGCACTTGTACCCTCCGTGCATCTCTATCACGTGATAGCCGTCAGATCATCCGCTTCCAGATCCAATGATCCACAACCATATCGTGCGCTCCTGATCTTTGACCTTTACCGGCTTGAGAGCACGCGATATGAGTGGTTTTGCTCGGGCTCCTTGTGGTTACATGGCGACTCCACGTTAACTCGCGTTCCCTCGGAAAAAAACCGCCCCATGGCCAAAAGCGGTGTGATGAGCAACAATACCGCTCCCCACGTACGGTAAAACCATCCACTGTTCACTTTGCGCCAAATTTAAAAAAGTTAACTGTTTAACAATTTAAACGCAAAAATCCTCCTTTTCGCTCTTTTGTCCGTTTACACAGTGAACCCCTCCTGCGCTACCTTGAACCTCTGCAACTCATTTTGAACTTCGATTTATGTCCAAACACTTCCAGTACTCTGTCCATACACTTCCCTGTTCCTTCAAACCATTGCCACCTTCCTGCAGGCCTCTGTTTTTCTTAACAAATTGTTGTATTTTGCAGGTGATCAATAGAAGACTAGGAGACTAGATAAATGGTTTTTATACATATAAAACCTGTTTGATCTAGATTCTCGAGAAATGAATTCAAATGATTTTCTATACAAATAGAAATCAGGTCTAAACCAAAGACAGAGCAGAATAAATCATTTACACAGTAAATGTTAAAATAGACAGATTACACAGTTAAAAGACTAAATAGAGGAGTCTGATAAAGACAAACATATCAAATACACAAAAAGATGATCAATTTCCGAATTACCTGATGCTGAGACATGTAAAGACTAAATGATTTACTATTGAAATACACAGTAAAAACTTGAAATGTACAGTAAAAGTAAAAAGGCACAGTAAAGGATATTGATAGGTCAATAAGGTCAAAGAGTATAAGATTAAAGTGTATCAGGTGAAAGATCATAAGTGAAGCTGACATCCAGCGTGAAGATCAAACAGACAAGCAACTTAAAGGGAAAAATATCAAAGACCAAATCCAACGGAAACTAAATAAAAGGAACAGTCAGCCAACCTCAACAATTTTCAGTTTTCTGTGCAATAGTCACCAATAACACAACACCAAAATAGTGCCAACAACCTTTATTTTGATTTTGTAATAATCTATTCTTGTAAAAATAGTTTAGGATATTTTCTTAGTCCAACTATTGTATAAATAACTCTCTTTATGGGTTATTACGGGTTGATGGTTGTTAACATTTGAATAATGTTCATGGTTGTTGACATTTGAATAAAGTTCACTCTTGGACCAAGTTCACAATTCACCATTGAACCAGGTTGACCCTTGAAGAAGCATTTGTAAACACTTGATGTACTTGACTTTTCTGGACCCTTAATACAAAGCAAAGGATTCTAAATTCTGTGTCACACAACTTGTGTTTCTTGTATGTTTTCCAGTATTACACATTATGTTTTTCTTCATATTCTTATTTCTTACAGAGATACCTAGGTAGGAATAATTGAGTATCAATCTATTCCTATAAGCTCCTAAAGTGATAATCTATAAAGAGAATGGATTACTAAACTGTTTGTTTAATTCGTTCCCTCTAATAAATAAATCATCAACATCTTATTGTAAGCATACGCATATTGCCTTGAACCTTCTGAACATTGGTCATAGGTTTTCATACTTATGATTATGCAAATTTCAGTCTGAAACTGTGATAATCATATTTTATTTCTTTATTTCAACTCACCACTATTCAAGCTTTATCACTGTGTAAAATTTTATAGCAACCCTATGCTTTGGGATTAATATTATTCAAAAGGTTAGGCATTATAGTTTTACATTATTTTCATTCGTTGGTCTTCCAAACTAAAATAAAAATCCCCAAAACAATTTATCTTAGATGCTCTGGTATTGATAGCTGACCTATTATCTCAGAGGTACAACAATTATTTCATCGATTATTTCTTCATCATGATTAGCCCTTGATTTCCATGAGTATTGTTTAGGCAACATATAGATTGGTCTTCAAAAAGACTTATACTTTATTCTTCAATGATATCTTCAGCATGTATAATTAGATGTTGTTTTTTTGTTGATGCATTTTGACATTGTTCGTTCTACTCTCTAATTTCTGGAAACAATTTTCTATATCCAATTGTTTCCAAGTGTCCGTGAAATAGACCGTCCTCATCAAAGGCTTTAATTGCTTCAAATCTTCTTAAGTTAAAAGGATTTAAAGTCTCTGCGATCTCTGTAACATGAGCCACAATTCCACTGTGATCTCTCCAACAGTAAATGACAAAGGAATGAATTGTTTTTTCTTTTTGCTTTGAAATATATTTAGCTAGTCAAGGTATTGCCTGCAGACTTCAACAACAAAATATCCATTTATAACAAATTTTGGCAATAACGGCTTACCTTGGAATCCATATATTTAAATTAGCTTATTACTTTATCTTTCTTAATGAATACTTTTGCCCCATAGGAAAATTTTTACCTGTCCAAATATATAATGAGGCTCTTGTCTAGTTATCATGTCACTGACTTGCCTTACAAAAACATCTTGAATTACCCAAAAATTTAAAAAAGAATTATTATTCCATATTATAGGATACCATAATTGCATTGGTTCTTGATTCACATTGAATTTAGGATTACATGGCAAACTGCTAAATCCATTGCTAGAAATAAAAGCTATTATGAGATATGCCATCATGAAGAACCTATTGGTCTTGGATAAATTGGTTAACTGAGAAGCTAATTCATTATAAATGATATCAACCTAGTCAAATACACAATATTTTTTATATGTGTGATAAAGCATATAGAGAATGCAATTTGGAACACTGGTGGTAGTTTCTTGGCCCATGACATGTGCACAAAGCCAACAAAAGTAGGTAAACATATGTTTAAACAAAGATTTTTCTAGAATAGAAAGATCGTAAGGAAATTGGTAACTTGGCGAAAAGAAATCGACAATAACATTAGCCTTACTTGCTTATGAGATTGTTAAACTATTTTCTTCGAATAATGCCAAGTGAATATTAGCCTCTGGTAACTTGAATATTCGTCTAAATGTCTTTGCATTCAAAGGATTCCTCTTCGTTCATAGCATAATTGTTCTTTTTTCTGAAACAATTTATTTTTGTGCACAAACGAAAAATTTCCTGAAATCAAAAACTTCTAGCACAAATGCAACATTCACTAATTTACTAGTCCAAATATCATTACTGTTCTTCTCATCCATTGGTAGATTAGCATTATGCTCATATGCAATCGACCAGTGGAAGTTATCGTCAACATCACCAAGTAAATTAATGGTATTAGTGAAAATAGCTCCCTCTTTGTTTGCTAACCATATTCATTTCGTAGATGAAAACACATTCTAAATCAATAATGTTGTCAACAAAGTTGAGCTGCACAATTTTGTTTTTCGATGATATAATATATATATATATATATATATATATATATTCACTCATCATACTTTTGCAAATGCAAATCAACTCTGAAAATTGCAACATGATAATATGTTACACATAACATTTGTCAATAAAAAGTAATTGAAGATACCAAAGCTAACAATTAGAAACAAGTGCAAATATACCTTGAAGCTACAAAACCATATCATCCATTATTGCGCATCTCATTTTTGTGTGACTATAAATTGTTTACAATAATGGCAACTAGCTCACGGACTATCGATAATAATTATCGCTATAAAAAAGCATGCCAATTATGCCTATTTCTAAACTACAAGACTGCATAGTTGGTACCTACTACCTAGTCATTATTTTCTTTTAATTATGAAAAGGTAACACACAAATTTGAAAAAGTTCAGAGACACATGCAGTTTGACCAATTGTTGCAAATGGCTTCGCTCTCTTATCTACTAACATAAATAAATGTTGGTTAAAAAATTAATGAGATTTTTCAAAAAGTCCATGAACATATGAGAAGAGTGTCATGCAAAATGGGAATATGTAGAGAGCATATGCACAATAGCGATTATGTACAGAGAAATGAAAATTCAAAAACGATAACAACACTTCCGCACATTTGCATGTGAATGTTTGCGCATTTTTTCCTATCTTCTGCAATTGTACAATTACTAATTAACTTAATTTATAATAATACAATTAAAAAATTTGAAATTGTTATCGTCTTCAAATAGTTAAATTAATTACCTATTCATTTTGGACTTCGCATGACAACGAATAAACAAATCTATTGTTGCAACTTATATGAAAAAAGCTAAAATTTACAGAAGTGTGTTGTATTGCTTTATAATCGTCTATGAACTTTATTGCTTCAAAACAAAAAAACATATAGCTTTTGCAATCTTACAATCACTCAAACTATAAAGAAGCATGAACTGCATCATGGTCACTCTAGTACGAATGTGAAATATGAACATGACATTGTTAAAGAGGGAAATTTGTCCAAATATGATCAATAATTGTCTTATTCCCAGAAATGAAATTCTTCATTATTTCTTGTAACTACTTGCATAACATATATCCTAATAATTGCTTACTTCTTTTTCTATTTGAATTAATGTCAATATTGAAATCTCCAATAAGTATACAAATGTAATCACCAAGTGTGAATTGTGCCTTTACTACTGCAATTTCTTCAATGATTGCATAAATAGGCACAAGCGGTGCAACATATACATTTAGTATGCATATATGATATTGGAAATATAATTTCGACAAAACAAGTTTGATTATGTTATTGCAAATGTTTTTCATTGATACAATTTCTATGTTTTCTTGTATGCAAGTAAGTACACCATGAAGACAATTTGATATGTTGAAATTGAATTTATGAAATTCAATATTGGAAGGTGGAATTTTAAATGCGTCTCTTCAATAAATAGAATCATAACATTCATTAAATATTCATCACACACAGTGGCATTCACATGGGCATATACACTTCGCGTATTGAAACTTGTAATCATTAAAGTATTTGCACTTGCTATCGACTTCTCTATGTACCCTCATTTCCATGATGCTTTAGTTCTTAAGCGTTTCTTTTCTTCTAATACTTTCTTATTTACAAAAAAGTTCCTTTACGTTAATCTTTGAAAAAGATACAACGATTCCATTGTTATAACATGTGAAAATGTTGTATAAACTAGTCCATGTGTGGATATTCCACTTGGATCAAACACAAGTCCATTTAACGTTAAAACCTGTGATTGGTGAATTGTTCTAACACAAGATAAATATATTGGAAATTGTTTGTGCACTATAGGATCAAATCTCTTGCTATTACATGTCAATGGTTTTGAAACACGTATTATTGGACTCCAATCAGATGAAAAATTTTCGTTTTACAATTCATGATACTTGTTTCTTTGAAGTTTGTCAATATCTGGATTTACAAAATCTATCCATAACACAACAACATTATTCCTATTTTTCATATATTTTTTTCATATTCCATCAACGCCATTAACGATACCATCTTCTGTATTATAGTTCCCTGCATATATCTCAACAAGAACGTTGCATTTGATAAGGATTCTCGATGTTAATCTCATTGTCTTCTCATATGCAACAAAACCTATTTCCTCACTGTAAGATTCATCAATTGCATGAAGAACTATTAGCTCTTCATTTACATGTGACAACATTTTTTCATTATGCTTCTATACATCCCTATTTCTGTAAAATAAATATGGAAACAATGGATCCATTGGAGCATGTATATAACACTTATTATTTATATATTTTATGGCTTCATCAGATTGTTGATTCACTCACATTTTATTGATGATTTCAACGAACTTGTTATGTTTTTGACACATTTTCGTATGCAATTAATAGCATTTGACTTTCTCTTTCCAGAAATCATATACTAGTTTTTCACTCACTAAAATTCATTGGTCAAAAATCAAAGAATATTTGATCGATTGCACTTGGAACGTGTCACCTGAAAATATTAGATCAATATTTCCAAAATAAGCCAACGAAGTATACTTAATTTCGCGGAAGTGTTTTTGAATGTGGTATAATAATGTTGAACCTATCAAAGACGCCTCATCAATCAACGTAAAATGAAGTTGTTTGCAATGTTTTATCAATGTGTTTAGTTTCTCATCTTGAAGTGAAATATATTCTGATTTGTTAAATGGTAAATGGAATGCATAATGCAAGGTTATACCACTTGCATGCGGCATTAACGACAAAGACAATTGCCTAAAATCAAGGAAAGTTAGATCGATGAAATATTTACATTGCTACAACGACTATGTAAACATAGAGTCAAAGATTAGATCCATTATTTGCCAAGTTGATTAGTGATTGAAATACAAATTGAATTTTATGGAGCTGCAAAGAAATAGCTCAATACTTCTTTAGTTATAATAGTCGATGCTCTCGAACTTTTCATCGATTTGGTCTAAAAGCATGCTGAAACGATTCAATCTAAAGCACGGGTCCATTTTAACCTTCTAAATTAGAAAATGGCAATACTAGACTTGAACATGGAGTGACTGCAATTGGAAATCGAAACGTTGAGTTTTCATTTGGATAACCCATCTCCCAAAAATACCCCATCCCACACATAGTAAAACCTCAACACAGTAAAAGATTCACACGATGAAACATACGAATATTAATTATCATGTTCTCCCACACATATCCCTTTTTCTGAATGTGAGAGAAGGTGTGTAGTCAATGAATTGAATGTTGAGATGACTTGTATTTACCTGTAGCTCTATTTTCTATTAATCCAAGGACCAACATCGGGATGATGAAAAAATTGGATGGTGGATTTATCTTTGTAGCGTGTTTTAGACTTCAAAATAGTGGAAGGCAATGATTTCTAGTGAAATGAGACTGCAAACATTTGAAATAGCTAGTATAATGAGGGAAAAACGTTATTTATAGTATAGAAAAAATAGCGATACGTGTAACATTTTATCTTTACAAATTGTATTTAAGAACTTTGAGTCTTTTTCGAGATTGTGTTCCCTTACATAAATTGTTATCTGTGAATCCGAGCTTGGATGATAGAAGTAGTATAAATATATAGAAGTTGGACAATATTACAAACTTCTAAACCAATTCACCTTTGCTAATTTCCTGTTTGCATTTGGAAGTTTCTTAGCTGATTATAATTATTGCAGTTAGTTTGAAATTGTTTGGTATGGTAAATTTATGTTTCTTAAGACACATATAACTCTACTATTAAATCAGTGGATTATGATTAGATTTGTTTTGTTGCACAATATTGTAAGGTTTTGGTTCGTCAAGCTTTTCTCTACAATACTCTGCAAGATTTTCTCTACAATACTGCGAGAAAAGAATGTGTCAAGTTATTTGTAGATCAAATTTGCTTCGATTTTACAAAGTAATGGCGAGTAGTTGTCAAGTTGATTCATCATAGAAGGTAAATTTACTATTTGTAGCTATTATTGATAGTTTTACAAGTCTCTAAATTTGACCGAAAGTAACTCGAAGTTACAACTATTAACTTTCAGTAATTGAATTATTTTCGTCTACAAAAATCAACACTACCAACAAAGTTTCATTTGGAGCCCAATTCAATATATATGAAAAAAAAGGTTACCACTTTGTAGTGTTATCCGAATTGCCATTATTTCAAAAAATTAAAATATTAAATATAAAATCATGATTTTCAAAGCATTGAAATATTAATATTTACGTGTATTTTCAAAATTAATACAAAATGCAAAGCTTTCAAGCTTTTGTTATGATTTTGAAAGAATTAAAATATTAATATTAACATATAAATTGTTACTAACTGAGTTAATCGACATAACGAGAAGGTCCATTCAAATTCGAAACTGCTAATGTTGATGCTTATTAATAGTCTAATGTTCATATTTGTTTACTATTAGCCCAATGTAAATACAGTTCTAGTGTGGACTGTGGAAGTAGAGTCCAAAGTTTTAAAATGCAAAGTATTTCACTAAATTAGACTTGAGAAGTGGATATCATCAAGTAAGAATAGCTTAGGAGGACATTTGGAAGATTGCTTTTAAAACCAAACATGGATTGTTGAGTGACTGGTTATGCCTTTTGGTCTTTACAATGCTCCAGCTGCATCCATGAGAGTTAGGAATGATGTTTTAATATCATTTCTTGATGAATTTTTAATTGTCTATTTAGATGATATTTTTTTATTTAGAAAATCATGAGAAGAGCATGTCAAGCATGTTAGGAAAGTGTTGGATGTCTTAAGAAAAATAATAGTTATTCCTGAAGATGTCTAAATCTGAATTTGAGAAACTTCCTTAGTGTATTTGGGCCACATAGTTGGAGGAGGTGAGCTGAAGATTGATCCCTCTAAAGTTTCAGTCATTGTGAATTGGCCAATACCCAAATTAGTTACATAAGTAAGGAGTTTTTTATGAGTAGCGCAGTACTGGAGGAAGTTCATTTCTAATTTCTCTTCCATAGCAACTCCACTACATGAGTTGACTAGCGTGAAGGTTGTCTTCCAGTGGGGAGGAAAAAACAAATCATTTGATGCTTTGAAACAAAAGATCAGTTCAACCCCTATTTTACCATTTCCGGATTTGAAACAACCCTTTGAAACACAGATAGATGCAAGTGACTATGCCATGGGTGCAGTTATTTCATAGTATGGCAAGCCCATTTCATTTCATTCTAAGATTTTTAATGGTGCTGTTATAAATTGTTGACACTCCATTCTCGTAGAGACCTCTGAAATCTTCACCTCCTCTCACATGCACCCTTCTCACAGTCTTGTTACTTGACAGTTTCGTCATTGAAGGTTGTCTTCCCAACTCAAACTTTCGCTTCTTGCTCCACACCTTCTTCTTCCCTGTTGGGTTGTGCTATATTCTTTCCACATAGTTAACAGGGGTTTGAAGGGTACCCGTAACCCCACTTTATGGGGTCCGGGGCAGCGCCCCAGAAAATTTTGGTTTTGGACCCTATGTTAGATTGGGCCAACCCACCTATGGTTTTGTGCATGATTTTCGCACATGTTTTTGGACGCGATGGTTTTCGGTCCATGGTATTGGATGCTTCGGCATGTATAAATATGTATTGTAACATTGAAAGGAATCTAATGAAAAATCAAGCTGGTAGTCTCGGTTTTGGGATCCAGTGGAAATCTCTGTGCATATGTGTTTTTATGTGTTGTGCTCTCGCATTGTTTATTTTTCTGTGATTTATAATTCGTATGCAGGTAATTTCTGTATGGGGTTAAAATATACATTTGGTATCAGAGTTGTTTTTGCTTCAAGGGGATGCCTTTGTTGTTGAGGGGTTTCGCTCGGGCCTGTGGTAGACCCTGTTCAGTGGGAGATCTGCGAGATCGATTCTGGTGGAGAAAGAAGATGGCGAGCAACGGAAAGATAGAGATTGAGAAGTTCAATGGTCAGAGTTTATGAGTTGTGGAAACTCAAGATGGAGGATCTGTTGGTGGATAAAGATCAGTGGATAGCGGTAGATCCGAGTACTAAACCAACGGGAGTGACCGATGAAGAATGGAAGAAGTTGGATCGGAAGGCAAAGAGCACAATACGATTGTGTGTCTCAGATTCAGTATTGCTGAATGTATCAGGGGAAACTACGGTGAAGGCTCTGTGGGACAAGTTAGGGACTTTGTACCAATCTAAGTCTCTGGTGAATAAACTATTCCTGCAGAAAAAGCTGTATAACCTGAGGATGAAAGATGGAGACTTGGTGACAGAGCATTTGAATGC
>APFE030157015.1:0-14715 GCA_000404065.3 Pinus taeda
TAAAAAAATATCATTATTTTGTTTATCCTTAATTAAAGAAGTAAATAGAATCATTTACATTCCTTCCTAGGTCCAACTAAGGGCAACAATCAATTTTGTTAATCTAGCATGAGTTGAAGTATCATTAAATTTCCTTATGGGGACTCAAACATTAAAATCCTTCTTCTCAATGCTCCCTCTTAAATGAAATAGTCCATATCCATAGCATGGAGACTACTCTCCATGGTGGTATTTAGAGTCCTTGTTCTCACTTCCCTATAATTTATGTGGATCTTTGACCTCAAAAAATAGGGAAATGAGATCTTATGGAACATTTATGGAAAGTTTAGTTATATATATATATATATATATATATATATATATATATATATATATATTATTTTTGAATATTTCTTTTTCTAAAATATGTGGCAAATTAGTTAAGCCTAACCTCGAGTTCATCCACCATAATTGGCCCATGACCTTTTAATCATGGAGGCTATTTAGCAATGGGAGCTAGAGAAATTACCCTAACCCATAACATAGTAAGGTTGAGTTAAAATTATTTTATATTTATGATTATTTAATTACAATTAATTTTAAATAGTAGTGTTTAAGGGCAACATTTTGGAAAGTTTTTGGCTTTTTCATATAAATTGTCTCGATCACCTACTTTGATAGGTGAACTGTTCACAATTGAAGTTCCTTTAAGGTTTATGGGGGATGATGAATACATATATGAAGTCAAAAATTAGTTTAGACAACATAAATCAAGATTTGGCCACAATTTCTTTTGGGTGATTCTACTAGAAAATTAGTCTGAAACTCATAGCAACAATAATTATAATTTGCTATATCTTATTAATAAAAATTATTAATTAATTTTCAATGGTAAATAATAAAATATAATTTGTAAATCTTTGGGTCCAATCATTTTTATTTTTCCTTCAAAAAATTTTTCTATGATATATTTCACATTGTCAAAATAAAATAAAAATTAAATCAATCATAATTTTATTTCAAATTATTATTATTCTTAACCACTGGGCTTCACCAACAATTTATCATGTAAATCCTTAATTTGTGAATAAGGGTTGTTATAATGTCATGGGCCAACTCCATGTCTTAGTAATAACAAACACATATCTCATCATAGATTTCACATTGTCAAAAATAAAATAAAAAAGAATAAAAATTAACTAAATGATAACTATATTTTATATTATTATTATTCTTAACCATGATGATTTACCAACACTTTGCAATGTAATCTTTAATTTGACCGTAGACTTTGTTATAATATCATGGGCTAAAGCCATGACTTGTTAATGTCACATGCTAGAAATACCATAACTCTTTTGTTCACATGACATTTGTTAAAGAAATCAATTTAATTAAAAACATAGAAAATGCATGGTTTCAATCTTTTATCTAGAAGCTCACTTTACTATAAAATGCATAAATTGTAAACAACTTTTATTACAATAGCATGGACTACTATCATGACTTAGTAATACTACATACCCAATAAACCATAACTAATGTTAAAATAAAATAATTACATTTAAAATAATAATCATCAATCACTAAATTAATATTGTGAAAACCTTATTCCAAAATAAACACACTTATTATATTTTATTAATAAAATTAACTAATTATTTTAATTTAACTATAAAATATTAATTATTTTAGAAATTATTAAATAATTATAAAAAAATAATAAAAACTTTATAATACCTTTTAAAATTTAAATTAATTTTTAGTAATTTACTTTTTAAAAAATTAGAGATTAATCCTAAAATCTAAGTAAATAACAAACCAAAAAAGTAATCCTAACATCTTAAATTATTTAAAAAAAAAAAATTATAACGTTTTGTTTCATTAAAACATTAATAAAAAGTAACTTTAAATTATTTATTAATAAAAAATATCACTGGTTACCTAATCATTTATTAAAGATGCATTTACATTACTTCCTAGTTCCAATTAAGCGCAAAAATCAAAGCTGTTAATCTATGACGAGTTGAAGTTAACCTTTAAACCTCTGTATCCCGACTCAACCTTAAAATGGTTCTTGTCAATGCCCCCTCGTAAATGGTATACTCCATATCCATAGCATGGAGACTCTAACTCTCCAGGGTGGTATTTTTAGGGCTTGTTCTCACTGCACATTCTATCACATCTCATGGGCCAAACTAGAAGATGCTAACCGTGAGGTTATCTCGGAAATTTAACCCATGACTTCTGAATTACGGAGGTATTTAATAAAGGAAATTCAAGGAATTAAGTTAACGGAGAATGTAGTAAGATTAGGTATAAAATATTTTCCATTTATGATTTTCTAATTTCAATTAATTGTATGGAGTAGTGTTTAAAGTCTATTTTTTCGAAAGTTTTCAGGCTTATTTTCTGATCTAATTTGTCTCTATCTGATGGGATTCATTGAGATCAAAAGTTTCATAGGTGAATTCTTGACAATTGAAGTTACTCAAGGATTTTTTTGGGGGGTGATGAATACATATATGCATTCACAAAACCAATTTAAACAATACAAATCAAGATTGGCAACAATTTGTTTTCTAAGAATTTGGCTACAAATCCATCCCAAACTCCAAAAGGTCCCACTTAAATACTACTACTATTTTATTAATAAATAAAAAATAATTTATAGTTATAAATAGAAACAATAATTATAATTTGTTCTATCTTATTAATAAAAACTATTAATTAGTCTTGAGTTATAAATAATAAATATAATCTGTAAATCTTTAGGTGCAATCATTTTTATTTTTCCTTTGTCACTTTTTTTTTTTAATAAAGTATTTTACATTTTCATATTTCTTCATACATGTTTGTAGACTTTGATAAGAATCAAAACATTTATCTCATGATACACTTTACATTGTCAAAAATAAAAAGAATGATAAAAATTAACTAAATCATAATTTTATTTTAAATTATTATTATTCCTAACCATGTGGATTGACCAACACTTTACCACATAAACATTTTATTTTTGAGGACCTAGAAATGCCAAACATTTATGTGGCGATGCATTTCACATTGTGAAAAATAAAATCAAGGACAAAAATTAACTAAAGGATAACTATATTTTATATTATTATTATTCATAACCATGGGGATTGACCAACACTTTACCCTTCAAATCCTTATTTTGTGAATAATTTTTGTTATAATATCATGGGCCAATGCCATGCCTTAGTAATGCCTCGTGCCCAAGAAACCATAACATGAAATTTTTTTAAGCAAATCTATTTAATTAAAAACATAGAAAGGGCATAGTTACATTTAAAATAAATGTCAACTTTTTATGTGGAACAATATTGGGTTAACTTTACTATGAAATGCATAATTTGTAAAGATTCATTATTACAATAACATGGACTATTATGGTGACTTACTAATACCACATAACCAAAAAACCATAACTAATGTTCACACCATATTTTTTTAATAAACTCATTTAATTAAAATAAAACAATAGTCATCAACAATTAAACTAATATTCTAAAAACCCTATTCTAAAATAAACCCACCTATTATACTTTATTAGTAAAATTAATTTATTACTATATAGTTTATAATTTTCTTAATAAAATTAATTAATTTTCTTTATAATTAATTTTTTTATTAAGTAAAATTAATTAATACTTTATAATTAAATTAATACTATACAAATAAAAGTAACCCTTATCCTCCATCACTACTAAATTATTACCACCCACTCAAGTCCTCTTCACTTTTGGATAGGATGGCGAGTGCTAGGGTTTACTATTGCATCGAGCTGATGGTGGTCGCAGCCGGGACTGATGCAAAGATTGAAGGGGTGAGCGTCATTATCCACGTTGTCCTCTCCGTGGAATGGCGCAGTAAAGGGCCTCAAACCCATCCACACCACTACGGCAAAGCATCTGTGGAGTTCTCTGCCTCAAGGAGATATGATTTTTTGATCTCGAAATGGAAGGGCATGCCGAGGACCTACGGCATTAGAGATCTGTTCAAAAAAGCCGGTGAGATCTATGATTTGGGTTTTTTCTCTTGTATTCCAATCAAATTGATAGCTGAAAATGCCGAGGGTTTTGAACTCTTCAAATGCTCCTTCCGGCAAAAATTACAGCGTGATCAAGCAATGAGGCGCTCCGTGGTAGTCCAACTCCGTACATGGTTAAACAAGGAGGTTTTCTGGGTGATGAGAAGCATGGTGCTCAACCACTACTTTGAACAAAGGCGCCACCAAGCCGTATTGAACTTAGGGACCAGGAAGCGCCGATCCCAGAATGCACAGAGCAATGGCAGGGGGGTCTACATGCTGAAGTTCTACCCCCTCTTACAATGAAATGGCCAAAACTTTGCAGATCCAGCCGAGATCTACCGGATCCAGCCAACATGCGTGACCCTAGGCAGCAGATCGGTAGCTCCAAGAAAAGATCGAACAGAGGGTTTGTAGATCTAGACATGCATAAAGAAAGAAGACCCAAAATGAGGCCACATCTAGAAGATTCAGAGCTGGTAAGAACAACCCGTTTTCAGATATTTATTAAATCCCCTGAGGGGAAAACCCGATTAGTGTGGGTTCATGCAGGATGCACCATCTTGCAGCTGAAATAGCAGATATGGACAGAGATGGGATACCGAGTTCAGATTCAACATTTGGTTAGTGGGAGGTGGTCACTCCAGGAATGTAGAACAATGGAAAGCTATGAGATCAGCCGAGGAACAATCCTTGTTTTAAACCTGAGGCTCAGAGGAGGGGCTCTCCCTCAGGGACAGCCAAGCTCTTCAGGGGGAGGCAAGGGGAAAACAGCACCCCAGCACCAACCCAAGGGAGGCTTATCCTATAAAAACATTCTACAAGGCAAGAGAGACTCAGGGCCCTCGCTAGACCACGGCAGAAATAAACACAAGCCATACATTGTAGATCAATTGGGGCAAACCCCTGCTCTGAACTTTGACTCTACAGGGATCGATGATTTGGTAAAGTCCTATGTAACGCAGGCCCTAATATGCCGTTTTAACAGTTTTTCGCCTAAACCAATGGATCTATTCCATTGGATCTTCACCAATTGGACCATGGAATGTGACATACATCTATGCTCCAAGGGGTTTTTCATAGTAAGATTCACATCCAAGGAAGTCAGAGATACAGTCATCAGCGCTAGGCCGTGGTTTTGGGGAACAACAGGGTTGTTTATGACCCCATGGTTTCCAGATTTCAACCCAAACAAAATGACTGTATCCATAGTACCGGTTTGGGTGTGCCTATACAACCTTCCCCTTCACTTCTGGAGCGAACAAGTCCTGGAAGGTATTGGGAACAACATAGGGAGATATATTAAAACAGATCTGGAAAGGATTGATGAAAGGATATACACCTTCGCACGCATTTGTGTGGAAGTGGGAACAGCATAGGGAGATATATTAAAACAGATCTGGAAAGGATTGATGAAAGGATATACACCTTCGCACGCATTTGTGTGGAAGTGGATCTAAGCAAAGGGCTGCCGGACAACATAAGGCTGATCTACAAACAGCAAAATTGGTTACACGCTTTAGACTATGAAAACATAGCTTTGAGATGTAGGCTCTGTAGGCACACACGACACCTGCAAAGCTCTTGCCCAGAAGCCAAGAAAGTAAACAGTAAAAAGAAGGAGAAAGGGAAGCAGAGGAAAGGATGGCAATTCCCCCAGACTCAGAGGATGAAGAATCGGAAGCAGAGGAGGAAGAACCCACTGCAGAGAACGCCGAGGTTATGCAAAAAACAAAGACTCGGAAGGGTACCACTTCAGTTACAAAGGACTCACAATATCACTCAAATTAGGCAGAGAAGAATCAGGTAGAGATGACAAGTGCGGACCGAAGCATGGGCCGCATCAAATGGCATCACCAAATACTTCATACTCAGACAAACAACTAGGCCCACGAAATACAGAAACACAGCTAGTCATTGCTTCGATCCACGCCACTCAAGGAGAATGGCGCAAGGTTGAAAAGAAAAAGGGGAGAAAAACTTGAAGCGTGAGTTTTTACTCACTCACGGAATTCAGTTTTTCTTTCTTTCTCTCTTCTCTCTCTCTCTTTTCTTATTTCTTTGTGCAAGTTAGTCTTCTAACGTTGTGCGGGGTGCGTCAGCACCCGACCCATGTGGCTGCTTACAGAATGCTTAATTGCATCTGCTAGTGTAACTTTTCATTCATTCTTTAATAAAAGGTTACAGTTTTTTCCTTTGGAAAAAAAAACTATAAAAAAATTAAATAAATAACTTTATAATAGTTTCTAAATTTAATAATTTTCCTAATAACTTATTTTTAAATAGAAGATTAATCCCTTAAATCTAGAAGATCACAAACCAATGAAATTTATAATTATAACTATTAATTACTTATTAATAAAAAAATATCATTATTTCCTTTATCCTTAATTAAAGAAGTAATTAGAACCATTTACATTCCTTCCTAGGTCCAACTAAGGGCAACAATCAATTTTGTTAATCGAGCATGAGTTGAAGTATCATTAAATTTCCATATGGTGACACAAACATTAAAATCCTTCTTCTCAATGCTCCCTCTTAAATGAAATAGTCCATATCCATAGCATGGAGACTACTCTCCATGGTGGTATTTAGAGTCCTTGTTCTCACTTCCCTACAATTTATGTGGATCTTTGACCTCAAAAAATAGGGAAATGAGATCATATGGAACATTTATGGAAACTTTAGTATATTAATATATACTATATATATATATATATAATATATAGTAGATTATATATATTATATTGAATATTTCTTTTCTAAAAAAATGTGTTGGCCAAATTAGTTTAAGCTAACCCCGATTCATAATAATTGAATGTTTAAATATGGAGTTAAATGAGAGCTAGAGAGATTACCCTAACCCATAACATAGTAAGGTTGAGTTAAAATTATTTTATATTTATGACTATTTAATTACAATTAATTTTAATTAGTAGTGATTAAGGGCAACCTTTTGGAAAGTTTTCTTGCTTATTCATATAATTTGTCTAGATCAGCTACTTTGATAGGTGAACTTTTCACATTTGAAGTTCCTTTAGGGTTTATGGGGATGATGAATACATATATGAAGTCAAAAATTAGTTTAGACAACATAAATCAAGATGTTGCCACAATTTCTTTTGGATGATTCTTACTAGAAAATTAGTCTTAAACTCAAAAAAAATGCACTTAAAGGCTATTCATAATTTTATTAATAAAAATAAAAAATAATTTGCATTTATAAATAGCAACACTAATTATAATTTGCTATATCTTATTAATAAAAATATTAAGTATTCTTCCATTATAAATAATAAAATATAATTTGTAAATCTTTGGGTCCAATCATTTTTATTTTCCCTTACTTTTTTTTTTCAAAAAGTATTTCACCTCTTCAAATATGTGGGTAGAATTTGATAAGAATAAAAACATTTTTCTATGATATATTTCACATTGTCAAAATAAAATAAAAATTAAATCAATCATAATTTTATTTTAAATTATTATTATTCTTAACCACGAGGCTTCACCAACACTTTATCATGTATATCCTTAATTTTTGAATAAGCTTTGTTATAATGTCATGGGCCAACTCCATGTCTTAGTAATAACAAACACATATCTCATCATAGATTTCACATTGTCAAAAATAAAATAAAAAAGAATAAAAATTAACTAAATCATAACTATATTTTATATTATTATTATTCTTAACCATGACGATTGACCAACACTTTGCAATGTAATATTTAATTTGACCATAGGCTTTGTTATAATATCATGGGCCAAAGCCATGACTTCTTAATGTCACATGCTCTAAATACCATAACTCTTTTGTTCACATGACATTTGTTAAACAAATCTATTTAATTAAAAACATACAAAATGCATAGTTCCAATCTTTTATCTAGAAGCTCACTTTACTATAAAATGCATAAATTGTAAACAACTTTTATTACAATAGCATAGACTACTATCATGACTTAGTAATACTACATACCCAATAAACCATAACTAATGTTAAAATAGAATAATTACATTTAAAATAATAATCATCAATCACTAAACTAATATTCTAAAAAATTTATTCCAAAATAAACACACTTATTATATTTTATTAATAAAATTAACTAATTATTTAATTAATTAATAGAATTAATTAAATTATATATTAATAATTAATAATAAAAAAATAAAATAAAAAGCTTTATAATACCCTTAAAATTTAATAATTTTTTAGTAAGTTATTTTAAAAATTGCAGATTAATCCTTAAATCTAGTAAATCACAAACCAAAAAATAATTATAACTATTAATTATTTATAAATAAAAAAAAATATAACTGTTTGGTTTATTAACTATTAATGAAGAGTAACTTTAAATTATTTATTAATAAAAAATATCACTCGTTACCTAATCATTTATTAAAGATGCATTTACATTACTTCCTAGGTCCAATTAAGCGCAACAATCAAGGTTGTTACTTCCTAGATCCAATTAAGCGCAACAATCAAGGTCGTTAATCCATGACGAGTTGAAGTTAACCTTTAAACCTCCGTATCCCTTTAACAAATTCATGACGAGTTGAGGTTAACCCAACTCAAACCGTAAAATCGTTCTTGTCAATGCCCCCTCGTAAATGGTATACTCCATATCCATAGCATGGAGACTCTAACTCTCCAGGCTGGTATTTCTAGGGCCTGTTCTCACTGCCCTACATCTTATATGGATCTTTGAAACAACTGATCGAAAACTAGGTCGCCAATCCTTTTATATATATAATCATATCAATATGTCAGACAATCTCGGACCTATTCTGATTCATTCTATCTGCTCTACATAGAATGATCCTCGGATTCTTGTGAATCTTGAACTGCCTCCATATACCCTATTGTAGCTTTCTACGTTTATTTCTGTTTGACAGGTTCGTATACCCTATTGTAGCTTTCTACGTTTATTTAGCTCTGCGTTGTAACGGAGATTCCAAGTCTGCTCTTGGAAATATGCCGCACAATGGTAATGAGGGAGGTTCGTATATTGAACCCACAAGCACTGAAGAACAAGGAAACCAAGTGGCTGTTCATCTTATTCCAGAGGCCTGCCAGACAGAGGCGGGTATTAGTGTTGGAGGCCCTAGTGTCAACGTTAACGAAGGAGGATCAATGCAATACATAGGTGTGATGCGTGATCGTAGCAAGTGGAGAGCGCGGATCTCTAATAAAAGGAAACCTAACGGTAAGAAAAATCGGGTCCATCTGGGAATGTTTCGGACAGCAGAGATGGCTGCCATTGCGTTCGACGCAGCCTTCCTGTTCTTAAAGGGAGACTCACCTGCTAATAGATTGAACTTTCAAGAGTATTCTGCTGACATCAAAAGCATATTACAGACCTGTTCTCCTTCTCAAACTGCCAAGAACATTAAGTACGTAGCTGGGAAGGCTGCAGAAACCATAGGGCCTCTTATTGGTGTGGAGAACAAGGGTCTGGAATTAAAAGTTTCCAACCTCATTGCACAAGAGCTTAATGAAGTTTCTCCTGCAATGTGGACTACCAACATTAGTACTGCTTCAGCTTCATTGATGTCCTCCAATATAGCTATGCATGGTTCAAACATTAGCCTTTCCTTGTGTTTTTTATATGCTTGTGAAGATTTTAGATATTCATAGAAGACTATTACAAAAATTTTCACTTAAAAAGAATTAAAAAATTTTAGGTATTCATAGAAGAGTATTATATTAATAAGGCAAGGGCAATTAAGTATCATTCCCAATAATAATGGGTAAATAGAGTGTTGAGGTTGTGGCTTCATCTCTCAGCAAGGTTTGGGGCATCTTTCTAGTTGCAATAGGATAGTACTGTTTAGTAGAGTCTTACAAATCATAGCTTGTGAATTAGGGGTTGACTAGTCCTTCCTAAAATCCTGATGTAAACAATTTTCTTTGAACAAGGAGGAAGAGTAGACCCTTATTTACAAGCATTCCACACTAAAAGGGTTTTACACCTAGAATTTTTTGTGTCCTCTATTTTATTTTTAAGCATTGTTGTATGGTGTTGTCTACTACTTATTATTATTTATGATAATCTCTAGAAGAAAAATAAGAATAACCTAAGATTAACTAATGTTCTGAAAAAAATAAAAAAAAATAAAGAAATAAAATTTGTTCTAGCAGTTGTACAAAATTATTAACCCCTCTATATCATGAACTAAATTATAAACCTCTCTATATCATCAAATACCCACTATGATCTTGTTTCCACAACTAAAGGATTTCACAATACTCTATATAAAAGTATGTATTAATTTTGCAAAGCTTTTTCTTTTTGTTTTTTATTTCTGATTGTTGGCCTTAGAAATGGGTAAATTAATGGGCACCCATTTTAGTAATGGAACTCTTTAATCTTGGTCCTAGACTGTGTGTCTGATTCCAGTCTTAATGTTAATTTTGGAGGTATCTTGACTAGATCCATCAAAGTAATCCCATGTTCCAGATTTGTCCATAAGAGCAAGAATCAACTTTTTCTTGTAGGGGTTGATGAAAAGGTTTGAAGTTTGAGAAGATTGACTGACCTTAGAAGGCACATTGAAAAAGAGTTATATATGTGTCTTCAAAAATTTGAACGTTTCTACCTTTCCACATTCCCCTTGATATTATTTGAGGATGGCCTTTGAGGTATTTGAGATCTGAGTTTTGCTACCATTTTTTAAATCACTCTTTAGCATAACCTCCTTGTCCACTATCCTTTATCTTTGTCAAACCATCCATTTCAGTCCAGACTTCCCTTTATTAAGGACAGAGTATCAATAAGTGGCATAGGTTCTTTTAAGAAACTGAAGAAAGGAAGACCATGCCCCCTTCTCAAGAACTTCCTATCATACCTTTGCCCAATTTTTACTACACTGTCAAGGATATTGTATTTGATGCTTCAAAGAATAAAGAAGGATTAACTGTTGGAAATAATACTGAGAGAGGGGGGTGAATCAGTATTGTGATCACTAAAAGATGTGATCACTAAAAGATTTCATACTCATAAACATACTACTTCAATTAAGTTAACCCACTCTACTTCAATTAAGTTAACCCTCTTGTACACTCTACTGTGTACACTCTACTGTGTCTAATGCAACTTGGTTATATCCAGAGATCTTATAATTCAGTTAGGTTAATCTTCAGTAGATGAATCAGAACATTATTAACCATATCAACAGTTAACAGGTGCAGTATAACATAACAGAACATAACACAAAAGCCATACACATGAACACCATGATATAAGGTGGAAACCCAATGTGGGTGAAAACCACAGCACTGCAATTAGTCTCTTTCTTCTTTAATAAGAAACTCTTTTACCAGTAATCAGACAACTAACTTGCAGAGGTTGCCTAGTTAGTGATGGAACTCTTTAATCTTGGTCCTAGAATGCATGTCTGATTTGTTAATTTTGGAGGTACCTTGACTAGATCCGTCAAAGTAATCCCATGTTCATAAGAGCAAGAATCAACTTTTTCTTGTAGGGGTTGATGAAAAGGTTTGAAGTTTGAGAAGATTGACTGACCTTGGAAGGCACATTGAAAAAGAGTTATATATCTGTCTTCAAAGATTTGAACATTTCTACCTTTCCACATTCCCCTTGATATTATTTGAGGATGGCCTTTGAGGTATTTGAGATCTGAGTTTTGCTACCATTTTTTAAATCACTCTTTAGCATAACCTCCTTGTCCACTATCCTTTATCCTTATCAAACCATCCATTTCAGTCCAGACTGCCCTTTATTAAGGACAGAGTATCAATAAGTGGCATAGGTTCTTTTAAGAAACTGAAGAAAGGAAGACCATGCCCCCTTCTCAAGAACTTCCTATCATATATTTGCCCAATTTTTACTACACTCTCAAGGATATTGTATTTGATGCTGCAAAGAATAAAGAAGGATTAACTTGGTCCATTCACCCTAAGGCACATATTTGGCTTCTCTCATTGTTGATGAATGTTTTAGACACAGTGTCTATTTACACTACCATCTACAAACCTGAGTGGTTGTCAAGTATCCAGTGAACAATATTTCATGGGAGTAATTTATTGATGCATCTGGATCAGAATTGATCAGGAAATTTGGGCTGCCACTGATCCTTATCAAAAGAACTGGGCCTTTGATTATGCTAATGGAGACTTGTATAAATGGAATCTTCCCTAGAGAATACTTGCACAAAAATTTGATCTGGAACAATTACCATATGATGGGGAAGGGTTGAGTCTCAATGAGGCAATGAAACACAAAGGTCCAGTCTCTGTTGCAATTTTTAATGAAAGTAAGCTCTTGGATTGAGCACTTGCCAAGGAAGAAGGAAGTTAACCATATTCCTGTCTCTGTTTTGAGTAAATTGTTTGATTGTATTACATTTAATGTTAAGATTTATTTTTTATTCAAATTTGACTATAGTTAGATCACCTAAAGTATCACATTTTTTTCATCTATGATGTTCTTCGATATCCTCTACCTACCTTTCCTTTAAAAAATCTAGTGAAAATGATAGTTTATAATTATTTGAATCGATAAAAACTATTCTTTGGCATTAAAATCTACTTTAAACAAAGAGGCCACATTTTAGATCAATATTCACTCGTTAAATTGAAATATGAACCAGTTCTTAAATCTTGATTGCTGCAGGTATGCCCCATTCGATTCCTAATGCTGATTTTCCAGTAGTACGACCAGCGCAAGTAAAGCAATGTATAAAGGTGGCCGCCCGTGCTGCAGGTAGAGCTAGAGCGCCCCAAGTAAGAAGAAAAATCTACGATGATAAACAAGAGACTCAAAATCTGAAGCAAACTAAGCAGCACATTCAGTATGAGCAAGCAATCAATGATAGCGGTATTTGCAGTTTCTCGGTCGTGCAGGAGCCTGCAAAAGATAATGTGAATAATCAGAAGATCGAGGATGGGCAATCAAGCTGTAATATGTTAGGCTGCGCGGCAGATAGTGCCATTTCCAGTTTCTCATTGGGGTATGAGCCTCTCCATGAGTCTAGTGCAGACTCATTTCAAATTTCAAATCGAAATTGTATGCCGACAAGAGTGCAGAGTTTCGATGAGTTAATGGACGTACCTACAATTCCAGTTTCAAATCGAAATTGTATGCCGACAAGAGTGCAGACTTTCGATGAGTTAATCGACGTATCGAAGAAGCATTACATGCCGTATGAGTTAATGGACGTACCTACAATTCCAGTTTCAAATCGAAATTGTATGCCGACAAGAGTGCAGACTTTCGATGAGTTAATCGACGTATCGAAGAAGCATTACATGCCGTAGTGTGTGGGTCCTCATCAGACCTGTCCCCTGGGCCAACACCCATCCCCACTCTCTCTGGAAAAATAGCAGTTTGGTCACCGAACCCCCTCTGCAAGCATAAAATCTGGCACTGTAAACTCTCATAAATTCCTTAGGGCTGAACAGAATCTTGTTGACTTCATTTACGTATTATTTGATAATAGATGTTTATTGAGAATCTTGTTGACTTCATTTACGTATTATTTGATAATAGATGTTTATTGGGATATTTTTCGGTTTGAAAAAAAAATTAGCTTAGTTCAATAGTTCTCTGTTGTAATTCAGATCTAGATATATAGTTAGGTTGCTATTTATTTATTTATATTAATTTGTTTGTAGTTTTACTTTTTATAAGTATTTATATTTAAAAGATT
Source organism: Pinus taeda (assembly GCA_000404065.3). Classification (NCBI taxonomy): domain Eukaryota; kingdom Viridiplantae; phylum Streptophyta; class Pinopsida; order Pinales; family Pinaceae; genus Pinus; species Pinus taeda. Next base: position 13,715 of record APFE030157015.1, read on the forward strand.
TATTGTTTTTAGAGATATTGTATACCTTACCATTAAAGACATGTATAATAATTCTGATGGAATTTTTGTGGACCAAGAAATTTTCATTATATTATTATTATCTCTATAAATTTTTTTCCCTCATTTTCATTTTTATTAGACTTTTAGATTTGGGCCTTTTGGAAAACCATGTTATCTATACTCTCTTCTCTCTTTTATTCAGACAAGACTTTGGCCTAGAGGACAAAGAAGTTTAGTCTTGATTTCTGATAGGCTTATTAGCCATGACTTAAATAAGCAAAACACAAGAGAAACAAGAGCAGGAGGCAAGATATTAAGGAGGTGGGTTGGGGGCATGGAAGTTGTAGTCTAAGGTTGTAGAGATGGTCTAGAATTTCATTCTAAAGGTGCTTCATGTAGTTGATGTAGACTACCACCTAGTTTCACTCTTAGTATCTCTTCTCCCACATGATATCCATATTCCCCTGAATGTTGTGCAACTAGGCCGCAAGAGAATCCATGGTAGTTGGCACAATCAAATGGTCCAAGGTGTTGGCACCAGAGATAGAAGCTGCCTCCTGAGTTTAGGTGCTAGCAAATGTGTCTCAATACTCATGATTTTGGAGATTATGCCACTCTCCTCCATAGTTAATTGCTACCCCCTACAAAGATGGCCCCAGTGCTATGGCATGTAGGTCATGTAGGTCATTAAGACTACAAGGAGGGAAAGGTTGGGGAGGAGAGACCGCAAGGGTCCAGGTAATAAGGCCTTCATAAAGACCTTATCCTAGAATTGAAATGCAAGTCAAACCACACACACACAAGTAAACTCTTAAAGGACACAAAATTATCTGAGAGAACTGCAAAGTAGAAGGTGCTCCACCTTATCCTCTTGGAGTAGAAAGAATACCCCCCACGTGTGAACCCATAAAATTCTCCCACTCCCTCCCCACCTAGCTGGAAGCCCGCCACAAACCCAAGTGCATAGTTGGACACTAGAGGGGATTTGATGCATATTATAT